>JASVER010000008.1:4456594-4516938 GCA_030449065.1 Oceanodroma leucorhoa
GCCCTGGGGAACACCGCTTGTGTCTTGCAACAATTTTGTGCGTTAGATCTGCAAATATAGGGGTTATTCCTATCTTATTCTGTATTCTCACATTCTTATTTTATTAAATGTTACTAACCCSGCCGTTTGTCATGGGTGGGCCAGGTGAGCATGCTCATCCCAGGTATCATCACARTGTACTTACTGTGATTTGTAGTATGATCATCATGTGAAACACTGAATTCAGAGGTGTCATTGGATAGTGCCTGAACGTCTGTTTTACCATTGCTCAATGAGAGGTATCCCCTTAGAGGCTTGGTGCTGTAGTGCAAAACTGAATTTCTTGGTCATGTTAGCGTGGCTTGAGTTGGGAGATCCTTCCAACACAGTCTAAAGGACTAGTTGTTTAGTTAATAAACATGCCTCCCCAGGGCACAGATACTTTTTTTTTTTTTTTTTTTTTTAAGTGGTTATATTAACATTTGAGGGCACTGGATATCTCCAGAACTCTATAGAGTATTATCAGGTTTTTAGGTGACCAATACAAATGCTACTGTAAGCTATGGTTTCCTTTCAAGTTAGGATATGTCACCAGCCACTACTGTAAACCAGATGGGCGATGATAGTTTCAACACCAGGGATTTTTACCTCCCTAGCCTCCTTAAAACTTGGAAGTTATCCCCAAATTTGATGTGAATCGTGGAAGAGAGCAAATTTATTTGTTACTGCTATTTCATTTTTTGGCAGTGTGACTTGAACTCTGCTACTATACGTGATCCATGGGTATTATAAAGTCTTCATAAGCTTGGTCTGTCTGAAGGATACAGGCAGCCAATATAATACTTCTTGCACAAGAAAACTACTTCTAATGTAACTATAGGTTATTGTTTTCCCTCTTTAAAAATAGTTTTTGAAAAAAATTAGAATTGTATGCTGATGGTAGATAATCAAGAAAATCCACAGTTTAGGGAAAACATGCCATATGTCTTGTAATTCCAGCACACAATGGGGTATCTCCTTAATGACTTCCTCAGTGCCCCCAATTGTATCTCGGTGTTAGAAGACATATGGAGCCTTTTCCCTTTAACTGTGAATTTCCTTCCTGCCACTGGTTTTTCTTACAACCTTAATCTGCTTTTAATGCACTGCAGTTGTCTTTTCCTGCCAATAATCTTTTACCCCTTGTTAGGTGACTTCATTACAAATGACAGAACTAGAACTTCTACATTTGGAGTGAGATGAATGCTTAAATTCAACTTTATTTCTCAATAACTGAGCAAYAAGAGAGCTTTGAATTAAACTTGGTATTCTGTGTTAGGCTTCACATCGTAAAACCTGTGCATATCTGGTTGCTGATGGCATAAATGGTGGCATTCGGTGTTCTGTAGTCTTTGTATGCATGTGTGTATAAAAGCTTCTAATGTGGTACTAGTTGTTGCTTCTGAACATTTTGTGAAACCCTAGGTATAGAAATATACTTGTTTTGCAAGCTGATGAGTTTTAATAAGTTTAACTGTTTCACAGGGTGCTGTTTGGCTCTGGCTATATAAGAAGTTACATGAACTACAGTCCCAGTTTACAGGATATCTGTGTCTTTTCTTTGAAATTTTTTATATTTTACAGTAGTGACATACAGATTTCTTTCTGAATATGAGTACAGCAAGCAACTCTATGCAGAAAATACAGAAAGATCAGAAAAGAATTTGCACACATTTTTCAAATTAAGAAGAACATGGTTCAAATTCTACTCTAATAAATTTATGAAGGGCTAGTTTTACTGATCTATGCTTTTAAATACAAGATTTTTAGACAGAAATATTTATAATTGGAAATGTCCTTGCTTGATTTAAACCCCRAAGAGATCAACAAGACTTTTTATAAGGCTTTGAACCTAGATTTAAAATGTCATGTATGAAAGAAAGGATGATAAAGGAAGATGATTACCTTCTGATATTGAGAAATTTTGTGATACATGAAGGCAAGAGAGGCAGTGCAGCCATTTGCTTTCCAGGACTCGGGAGTCTGAGTAGAAACCAGTGTCCTTCCTACCCAGACGGGGAGAGGCTTGACCCTGCATTGGTCTTCAGTGCAGATGCTTTATTAAATGAGGGTGATCTGAGAAGCAGTGTGCATCAGAGCTGGCTTAGTTTGCTTTTCTGCTACATAGAAAAATGCTGGAAATAAAATCATGACACTGATTCACAGTCCAGTTGATAGTCTGCTCCTGAGGCAAAGCAGATTTTGGTGTTGCACAATGCTGATGCCAGAGCTACAATTTAGCTCTTAAAATTCACAGAAATATTATTGATTAAACATGAGAAAATAACTGTTGATTGTTCAAGGTTTTTACTACTTAGGAGGGAGTGTATTCCCAGAGAGAGTGTAGTAAGATTTATTTTTTCAACCTAAGTTTAAATATTGTGGTTGCAGTTGGAATTTATTATAAGCAAACCTGAGGTTCACTGCTAATGGAGTTGGTAGAAAAATTTTATGATCATCTAATTTTTATAATTTATCTGTGATGGATGAAGGCTTGTTGTGAGCCTGTGGTGGTAGAATACACTGAGGAACACTTCATTTGAAGTAAACGATTATCAGTAACTGAGGTTTGATTTCAGACTTGAAAACAGGTTAATTTTTCAGTCAGTGAAATTCTTGCAGAGGAGAATCCCCCTTTTGCATTTTGCACAGGGTTGTCTGATTTCCAGCTACACCACAGAAAACTCCTGGTCTCCTGAATTGTGTGAGATTTCAACATGCAGCAGATGAGAGAGGGTTGGTTATTATCCAACTGTGGAGTTTGGAAGGCTTCCTAGTGGCCTGCTGAATGAAACATTTTTAGATCAAAGCTGGGGAGGGGTTGGCAGGAAGAGGTGATGGTCCATGAAAGTGGTAAGCAGAACTGTCTCATAACCTTCCCTCCTATTGCCAGTAGACTATTTGGATGAAAGCAAAGAACTGAACAAATTCTACAGATGCTTGARTAAAACCTTCCTAAAAATGTATCATTTATGAGACCTAATAAATGAAAGCTTGGGTTTATCACATTCTTCGTGCAGGGAAATATTTCTCTGTGTGTGTGTATTAATAAAGGCTCTGTGAGTTGGTTGGGGTTTTTTGGGTTTTTTTGTTTTTGTTTTTTTCTCCTCCTGCGTTTTTATGTTTCTTTCTTTAGAGTGGCATTTTTAAATGGAGGGGATCAGTTGCTTATTGTTCACTGAAGTACCGTTTACTGAAGAAAATGTATTTCCCTCCCCTCACAGTTACTGGCTGGTCATCACAATTACCAGATGCCAAGCTGTAGAACACAGTTTTCCAGAAAATGGCATCTGGCTTCCTGGCAGAGTCCACAGGCACTTGTGTTGATGGTTTTGGAGCTGCAGCTGGGTCTGGGTGGCTGCTGAGGGAGTATACGGTCCACCCTGTCATTCTAGATGCTATTTACCTTTGGCTCACCTTTGATTCAGAATCATTTAAGCATTTGTGCCTTTCTATAATGCTGTCAAACATCAGTCTTTCAAATGGCTTTATGTAGATCCATTCACAGTTAGGAAGAAGAAAGCTGTTTCACACGATCCCTTATTTTCTGCATGTACATGCAATCTATAAACCTGCTCATATAGCAGCAAGTGGTTTATTTATCCACCAGGATGCATAATGCAAACACACGTATTAAGCCATTCACTTAAAGGGAAAAAGAAGAGAGGGAAGCTGATAATCTTTCCGTGAATGCAAACATGTAATCACACCTGATTGTGTTCCACAGTTAAAAGATGCAAAAAACTGAATGGTTGTGTTAAAATTACTGCCAGTGCCATTGCATGGCATAGAGGCACAGCCCTCCATTTGGTAGCACCTGCACCCCTTGTATCTGATATGTACCACAGTAGGGCTGGATGAGGATTTTGACCAGTGTTTTACTGTTTCCTGGGATACCCAAAACCCTCCAGAATGATCCAGAACTTAAGCATCTCACCAGGGGTCAATAAAACTGAGTTCTCCGATCGAGCTGCCAGTGATTCTCCTGTGATGTGTTGGAGGAATCGTTGTCTCACCTCACTGTATTTTACTCCCCTGTTTTTCCACATCTTGTCACACATCTTGGATGTACTTTAAAATAGCAGCGGTAGGCACCAYAGGTAGTGTAAATAGTATTTGTACTGAGCAGGCTCGACTTCTGGAGGCCTTCCCTACTGGCAGAGGAATTTTTTTTTTTGGCTGGAACACTAGACCCGTGTGTCTACTGTGGCAGTGGTGGAAAACTGGGCTGGGTATAACTGACAGCTCTTTACCCTTCTTTTCTTTTTCATACTTGGGACTACTAAGTTTCTGACCACACGACATCACTCCTTTCGTTCTGTCTGCATGACTACTACCAAGGCAACCCCCATAGTGATGCTTCTGTATGGAAATATGCAAACAGTCCTTGTTCTGATTTTAATGATAGCATCTCAGATGCAGAATTATTGCTATTACATCTAATTGCTAGTCCACACTGTGGTATTAAAAATGGAGTGGTGGCAAGGCTTCAATGTGCAAATCTCTTTATTTATAACCAAGTGACCTTCTGTTCAGTGATATTATGGAGTCTAGCTAGGGAGAGGGATTCAGCTTCCCTGTGAATGTCTGGCTCGGTGTTGACTAGAACATGGCTTTTGTTCCCCTGCTAGTAGTGACAAAGCCTTTGACAACATCCTGTGGGAGATGGTGCATGCCTGAATTCAATTTGCTTGATGTCCTTTGACTAAGCTGCAATTCACTGACTTGGTATAATTTTTGATACGCAATGGCTGGGGATAAAACCCCATATGGCCTTTTACATCATTCTGCTTGGTACCTGGGAAACCAGAAGACTATATCAGTAAAAGAATCTCCGATGTTTTGAAGAAGATGAAAAACATTAGAAATGTTGCACAGTGAGAAACCTTGCAGTGAACTTAACAATATTGCATTCAATTTTATTTTTCTTTGGTTTTCATACACACATGACCTTATTAAGTTTCTAAACATAAACATATTCCATTTAAAATATATCTTCAAAGTATACTTGAATTCTAGCCCTATAGGGACGTGTCATATCAAAAGAAATTTGCTGACATAAACTTGTATGTAGAGCTTGATCTATTCTAATATATGATTTTAATGTTTCTCATTTTCTTGCCTTGCCAACTCACATCTATCACACACTGTCACATTTAAGTTTCCTAAATTACTGCTTTTAACTTTTTGTCACTTATTCAGCGAAGAGATATATTCTAAAGCTCAGCTCAGCTTTTTTTTTTTTTTTCTTGTGATTGTATCTTAATAGTTTGAGGGGAAAATGGAAATTTTTGCTCAGTTAAGGAGACAGCACTTTTTGATAGATTTGGGATTCAATATTGTCCTGGTTTCAAATTCAAGACCTGATTTAATTTCTAAGCAAAGCACAGAATTCAGTGAGGCAAATGGAATAATGACATGTGCGAATGGGGAGGGTGTTCTGAGCATTGTAATTACGAGCAAGACAAAATATATCTCCACTACATCTGTTTATCAGTGATGGATAGATAGATAGATTCATTTCCTATTGTTTGTAGTACATGTGTTGATGACAAAGTGCTCTGGTAAATTCTGTTGTTTGCAGGATAAGAGGAAATAATAATTACAGTCTTTAATCAAACTACTTTGACCTCAAGCTGACAATTTCAAAGCTGCTTTTTTCTATGCTTACAGCTGATCCTAAGCACCTCACCCTTTTAACCAATGAGTGGATTTTAAGAGCTATGTACCTTAGAGGATTCAGGAAATATGAGAATATTTCCAGACATACCAAATTCTGAATTTTTTTTAAGTCCAGTTCACTTTAATATTGCTCGTGATTTGAAGCTTGCTTCTCATTTAAACAACATTACATTTTAGCTTTTATGATACTGGAGACTTTAGTATCATTTCTGCTCTGAGCTGACTTTCTTCTGATGACCATTGCTCAGAGCTTATCATACTGTAAATACGAGTCCAGCATTCAGTATGATAAAATGTAAAAAATAGTTTTATGATAAAATAAAACAATTTTTCCCTTCATAGGGTCTCAGAGCTTCTCGGAGGGTGTTTAATTAAACTTCCATATCCTCACATGAACTCTTAGAATAATGAATTTAAGACCAGGGTGAACCATTCTGAACCTCTAGTTGGAGCTCTGAGATGGTTTGGTCAAAGAGCCCAACGCAATCACTGCCGGGGCAARCCCGTGGCTTTGCTATCTATTTTCTAGAAAGATATCCAGAGTTGATTGTAAAACATCAAATGATAGAGAAACTTCCACAAGCCTAAGTAGTCTGTGCTGGTTGTTGGTTACTTGGTAGGTAAAAAAATACATGTCCTTTTGCTCCTCTGAATTTGTCCCATTTTAACTTCTGAGCAATGAAACTCATTGTGCCCCTCTGGGCTAGAGTAAGAGATGCTCATGTAAATATCTTCTACAGAAAATTGCAAACCCTGATCAGCTCAACCCTTAACTGCCTTTTGGATAAGCTAGGACAGTTTAGTTTCTTAATCTTCTGATCATCATATTTCTTTTTATTATTGTTAACTTCACATGTATCCCTGTCTGTGTTAATGTGTAAAGAATTATAATAGCAACATTTGCAATGCATGTATGAGAGGTTGCCTGTTTTTCTTTATAACAGATATATAGATGTCGGAGGCCCATCATTTGTAATCAGTTTTAGACTGGCAAAATAGAAAATGTATCTGATGGACAGGAAATATATCAGTGAAACTAATGTCTGAGCTTCTGAAAAATTCTTTGTCATAAAAGGTGAGAAAATACATTGTTAAAAATTGTGGCAGATAGTTTGGTTTCCTTTTTAAAATGGAGTTTTTGCTGCCAAGCAACTGTTCTTTTACCTGTATTTAGATGGAACAATACTTAACATTCAGTATACTTCGTTATGTCGCATATCCTCTGCTGCAGTTTTCTTTTTCAAGGGTATCATTCGATCACCCGGAATGTGAAGTGTTTGTACTTCTGTTCTTTAAGGGGAACAGCACATTTATATTACATAGAAGTCACACTTCAGTGATTTATTTTCCTCTGYGGAAGTGTGTATGCAGCACCAGATTAGTTTGCAATAGGATAGTCTCATCTTCCTCTGGTCACATAGGGCAAATGCATATGCATTTGCTAGAAGAGGAATAAAAATTGTAATATAACTAATCTACATTTAAACAAACTGCCCATCTAGCCAGCAGAACTGGTCAGGGGTCTGAGCTGTGATAGGGAGCTAGGTCCTGCTTTGCCTTTTCTTCCTCTGAAGCACTGGGTATGAATAGTTCTTGTACTCACACCTGGCCCTTAAGAGCACTGTGCTGGGAGGGTCAGCTCTTTTTCTGTGAGAAAAAGAGAATCCTGAATTTAACATTTAATGAGTTTAGCTTAATAACAGCTATCAAGACATGAAGGTGATGCTATTTGTTCATCACCATTGTAGTAAGGTATAGATGAAAAATCTGTAAGATGCTAKATGGGTCCTGTGCCCCGTCCTTTTCCATCACATGATTCATTATCATCTTTGGCAAGTCCTAATGTATTTCAGCTCTTGTTGAAACCAGTTGGGCACCTTAATAATTGCTTTTCAGTTCTGTGGGAGTCATTGTATTTTTTWTTTTTTTTTTACATAACCTTTAAATTACTTGAGTAATTTAAGTATTTATTACTAGATTAATAGTAATTTAGTAATTACTAAAGTAATTCTAGATTTCAAGTAATTTAAAGATTAGGCAATAAGTACATTGAACATTCTCCAAAATGTTTATGTCCTAACCTTCATAATAAATCTTTACCATTGCATTGGAAAATGCTCTTGGTCCGGGCTGGATCACATTGCTTGTTCTGAAAGTGAAGTCAGTTAAATATCCCGTCTGCCGTCCTCCCTGATTTCCTTTTGAAGTTCACCACTGCAGCTTCTTTCATTTCAGCAGAATTGCTTCTTATATACTCCACTGTACAAAGAGAAGTGGATCTATGAACTTATTTCTGGTCTTTGAAAGAAGTTTAAAGGTATCCACTGGGAATGTCATAATGTCAACTCTAATGAAAAAGTTGAAATTTTAGCCTTAAACCCATAATAAATTTAGGAATTTTGAGGAACAAGAATCCTGAAATTTCTGAATCAAAAAATCACACTTGAAATGAGATTACTGCATTATGACATTTTTTGGAACAAYGTTTATTTAGGTTAAATGTGCTGAAAGTGTATTGAAACCAACATCAGACAGGAGGTAGCAATGACCAAAGGTAGTATGTGCTGAACAACTAACGCTGAAACTGAAGCGCGGATGTTACAGTGCTGTCAGTTGAACTTTCTATTCAGTGCTGGAACAGAAAAAAGTATTATTAATATGCACTACTATGTGCTAATAGTGAATAGCAATCTCTSGTTCTTGTGTGTTTGGGTCTCTTTTTAAATATTTGTTAGTATCGCTTATTTTTCTTCTCTGTTCTCTTGATCTGATACTCTCAAGCCTCATATCAAATATTGGGGTTTTTTTTCTCTTATGGCATTGGCTTTCATGGAATCATCCATGATGGGTATTTCTTAGTTTTGTGGGGACGCAAATACTTGAAGAGCATTACCCTTGGGGATAACTGAAAATTCCAATATATTTGTTTTTTATGCTAACAGGCAGAAAACAACTAGACTTACTAYATGAACTGTCTTGTAAGAATGGAGTGAGTCTTTGGATTTAATATCCTCAGCCTTTTATCTAAGCCTACTTAATCTAGTAAGTTTCTTACGGGTATTTTAATGATCAGATAACCATGTTTGTGTCAACCATGAATTAAGTTCTAAATCTTTTTGTCACATGAACTTTATCATGCCTTCTATGATTAAAAACCTCTACTTCTTACCAGATTTTTCTTCATCTTTACTAATACTACAATGTGATGTAATATGGGTAAAGTTCAGTCCAGAGTTCCTTGATGTATTTTATGAAACATGCCACAAAGTAATTAATTTTAACTTTTCCTTCCAAGAGCTAATTTAATTTTGACTTAATTAATATGATGCATTTAATTAATATAAAATTATCATAGAAAAGTGCAAATTAATATGTAATCCATCACTTGGAAGTTTGTCTCAATTAGTAATGCATTTACAGACAGTTTCATGCAGATTGAATGACAGTGGACCTCTTAGTAGGAAACCTCTTTGAGAGAAGGATTGGAGAGAAATTCTCAGCAAAACTAGATATTGAAAAACCAYAGAACTTCCACCAATGAATACAGAAAGCCATTTTTTTGTTGTTCTGTGTCAAAGTAGAGGGTGATGTGGGTTTTTTTGTGTTGTTTGGTTTTGTTTTTTTTTATTGTTGTTTTTGTTTTTTGTTTTTTTTGTGTGAACACAGCTATATATAACAAAGGCTTTACATTTGATGTTTTTAATGTAATGATTGTCTGGTAATGCAGCAAACAAAACATTTTCRTTTTAGTTAAGTGCAGTGGTTTTTGTTTCCCATTGCTAACTGTTGGACCTATGGCCAACATGCTTTCTAGAAGACAGAGCTTTTYAATTTCAATTGTTCTACCAGGATTTGGGGGCAAAGGAGGGGGAAATAAGGTAGTATGTTGCAGCACCTATATTTTAGGTYGGAAGATTTTTCTTGATCTCAACAGACGTTATGGCTCCTAATAGGAAGAAAGAGACTGATATTGAGGCAAAGGGGTACAGATTTGGAGAGCTACTATTTATATAAGAGAATGACAATTCACACTTCAAAAAGGAATGACTTCTAATTGCTACCACTGGTTTTTGTTTGTCTTTAACCCTAAAAGAGACCTATTTTCCCCTAATAATGAAGTCTGATCCTCCATCAGCTTAGGAAAAATGTTCATCAGCTAAAGTTTTGCAGTATCAGTCCTCAAGTGTTTAAGACGGTGGAGAGTGCAATCCATAGAGCTCGCCTGACCTAGTTATCCAAGCCTTAGATGTGTTTTCTAAGATGCTTTCAACAATGTCTCTTCCCTTTGATTCATTAATTTCATGACATCTTTCGGAAGGTAATTACAGATCTCTCAATGAAGTCATAAAATCATCATGAAAATTCTCCTGTGCAACAGTTAGAGTAAACACCATGACCTTCTTTTGCATTCAGTTTTCTGAACCAATTCTTTGATCAGAGTTATATGGTCAAACATATCTATGCAGTAGTCCAGGTAATGGTTTGGGTGAATGCTAGTTCAAGCCATCATTTAAAGTCTTCATAATTATTTGAAATACATACACGTCTGCCAAAATTCCGCACAACTTTTTTTTTCCTTCCATGTTTTTTTCAGCTATACACTACCTTTATGTACTTAAAGCTGCTGCCTTYGAAAAATATGCCTGTCACCTTTGTAGATTTAGGAACAGAACTAATGAAGGTGATATGTGTTCCCTGCTGATTCCCTTCTGCAAAGAGGTGCATAAGAAAACAGAAGTAAGCTCTGAGACATCAATTGAACAGATTTCTTTTGAGTTTCTTTTCTATCAAGGATATCCTTGTGGTTTTACCATGCAGGCCTTAAAAAGACCTTTGGTATTTTTGTTGAGATAGTATGAGAACACTGTGCAATAGCAGTGTTATATCATTGTTCAGGTGGTACCTGAGCAAATGAGGATAAGTGAGGGCTTTTTTTGTTTGTTTTTGTGGGGNCCCCCCCCCCCCCCCCCGTGGTAATAGTCTTTGTTTTAAATAGTTGGCTTGAAAGGTAAGATAGGCAGTGTGTTTTGATAAACAGACTGATACTTCCACTTTTTAATTAAATTAATCCGGGTTGTGAAACTGTTATTTGGATGGAGATTAAACAGATGAAGTGAAATAAAGCTAAAATACTGTGCAAGGTGAAATACAGCAGTATGATTTCCTCCCTCTTCTCTACACCTGGAACTTCAGGTGACCTCTTTGTCTACAACTGTATGTGTGGATTTTGGGGTAGTAGAAGACAAGATGTGGTAGTACTGCCCATCTGATAACAGAGCTTTGGACCTGAGCTAGTTTCGCTGCCTGAGGAATGTCAGCAGAAGGGGACATGGCACAGCCCTCAGGTTACCATCCAGATTTTTAAGCATTCTGTCCTTCTAAGCCAATATCTGAATGCKTTCTTCTTCCTCTTATCAGTAGAGTTGGAGTCCAAGTACTGAGTGTAATTTTTCTTTAGTTAACGATATTTCACCAATGTCAGCATTGCTTGAAGCTAAATTATTCATTTTAGTAAAGGCTAATGTCAGTAACTATATGAGATTAAACTATTTAGCTAATTCTTCAGAACTTTGCTCTTTTAAAAAAAAATCTTTTCACTTACATAGTAGAAAGGGATGGTTCACTTATCAGTTTTTAATTGTGAAATGTTTTAAAACTGTAAACAGTTCCTACCAGTGTCAGTTTAATGAAGCAGATAACATGAAAATATTTTCAAGTTTGTGATCACCTCCATGCAAATGGAAGTGATGTTACACTCAGATGGGTGTTTTGAACACAAGAGCAGTTAAAGGTTCGTTGCAACTCTGRGTGGTTCAACACTTTACAGAGCAAAATGATGCCAATATGAGTGTGCTCTTCAAATATATGTAGAATAAACAAATACCATTGTTTTGGAGCCTCAGTGTTTAAATGATACTTCTGGACAACTTCTGCACCTCATTCATACAAAAAGATAACTTTGAAACTTGAGAAGTTTTAATGCTATTTGTATAACTGTCAACAGAGCAGCCAGAAAAATTCAGAATACTAGATTAATAAATCCCAGACTGTAATAGTAGGTGCTAAAAAAATATGTTTTGACATATAATTTGACATTTAAAATGTAAAGAATACACACACACACACCCCCCCCCGCCCCCATGTTTTAAACTGCTCTAGAAAATGTGGAGAGAGAATGGTCCCAATTCTTTGTCTAATGAAGAAAATTCAGGTATAGGACTGGAAAAAACCCCATGGTTTTCTGCCATTTTTTCAGATCTGGCCTGAAGACAGTCAGGCTGTGCTGGTAGGTGCTTCCTGTAAAGGATGCTTAGCTGCYGACGTTGTAAAGGACTTCTGCAGTCTGGAGAAGTCAGTGGTCCTGCAGGTGCATCTGCCTTAGATCTAGCTTTTCCAGGTGCATCCCAGGCATTCCTGCTGTGAACAAATCCAGCTTTTGGAAATTGGTACTAGATGATGAATGGATTTATTTATATCACCTCAAGATATCAACCTATTACTATTTTATTTTTAAGCAAGAGAGAAAGATAAAGACAGCCAAACAAAGAGCATTCTGGCAGAAAAAAGCCTGGTAAGAAAAATATTAATTTTTATAAGAAAAAAAAACCCAACACAACCCTTTGTTTTGGAATATCATTCTTCTACCCTTTGGAAAGATGCCTTGGGCCACTGTAGGAAGAGACCTTAGATTACTGTGGGTAAGCAGCCTCCTATCAGATGCACACTGAAGTTTTATAGCTATTCCTTTACAGATTCTATTTCTGCTTCTATTAACTGGACAGCTAAAAGCTGTTTAGCAATTTCAACTTAATCAGGAATTATATATTTTTTGCCCTTTTGAGATGGCCTATAGTTTTAACAGAAAGTAAAACTGCCACCTCAGAACCAGTGTTAGATAATTCTGCAGTAAGAATCAGAAATTTWCATGTCCGAGTTGCAGTGTAATAGCCAGATATATACAGGTGAATTCGTCTTCTCTTGAAGAGCATCACTTTTTGGCTGTGGAATTTAAAGAGAAACTTTTTGTTATGCAAGAAACTCCAATAATATATAAAGAGCAGTATAGAAATATTTCAAATCTGTACAGAGAGCTCTGATGGTCTTAATTTCACATGAATACAAAACATTTGTTATCACTAAAGTCCTGTCTATCTGCCTGCAGAACTTAAGGGCAAAACTTGAGCTGAATGGAATAAGGCCACGCTTTCTCCCTTTTCAGCTATTCTGATAGCTTAATGTGACAGAAAATGGAAACCAAAGGTTCTCCTGTTTTATGGGAGTCTTACAGAAACTGTGACTCAAAACTACAGTTTTCATATTGCTAGAAACTGTACATACAGCATGAATAATAACATTATGACAYGATTAATTTTCACCTTCAAAACTCCATAAAAGCTAGCAGAATGTTAAAGATGAGGACTCTCGGGCACTTTTAGGAAATAGAGAACCCCTGATAAATTGATGCACAAGACTTTCTTTTGTGTGGTCACCCRTATGTGCTAAGAATATATCATTACTTTTAGGAGAAGATTGTTAGWAAAGTGGAATTGCACATTTTATATAGCCAATCTTTACTTTTCTGGGTTCTTTCAAAATCGCATAACAAGTGAGGGCACCACAATGAAGAAAGTCCTCGTTTATGTTTTGTGAYGGTTGCTCTAAGTCAAAAACCTAATCCTTGCAAGTAACAAATTGATAATTTTGATYTGATCCCAGGCTGCTTACCAAGGATCTCCATCATTTTTTTTTATGCTACTATGCTACAAAGATAATGTTGTTACTACCTTGCAACATGAATTAAATTTCAAAGCAGTCCTTCCCAACAGGAATGCTTGTATATAAATGAAGTCTTTCCTCATTGATACGTGACAGTGGGTATGATAATACTTGAGCTAATTCAAAAGTTTTGCAGAGGGGAGGTTAGCAATTCTGTCTTATAATCATCAAGTAAATGCTGTAGGTGCTTCAGCCACAGGTATGAGGTAGAGCTGAATTTCAGCGGAATAAAGAGTCCATCCCAGGATGAACTTTGTAACAGGCTGCAGGTAAGCACAGCTTTGTGGGTGTGATCCTGGCAGTTCGGTTCCTCTAAGCTGGCAGCTCTTACCTTACCTATCGCGGTAGGGTAGAGCATGTTACAAAAATAGGCAAGGACTGCTGATGAGAGATCTAGGGCAGGAAAGCTGAAAGGTAGATTTCTTCATTGTGGATGAAAGAGGAAAGGAAAGGAAACATCCCTCTCCTGTCTTTGTGTGTGGAAATGAAAAGTGTTTCTCAGCAAAAAAATTACATCTTCATTTTGTAAACAGAACCATCTAAATAGGCCAACAAGGCCCAGATACTACTGGAAGATCCAGATACTATCTTGGCCATGGAGGAAAATTGTAGCAATAGATTTTATTGCTGTGCACTGGCTGAATCCCCATGACTTAGCTATTTTTGACTTGTACTGGGCGCTGTGCAATTTTCTAGTGACTTCTGTGGGAGAACTTGATCACAAGAAAACGATAAKACGGTGTCTTTAGAAAATGCTAGTGGTGGTTTTTAGATTTTTCTATAGGCTTCTGAAAGCAATGCAGTGTAAGATGGGCTACCCATAGCTATCTTGAAGTATTCTAGTGATCTTCAGTTGTCTTTTATCTTTACCAAATTGCGGTGCCAACTGTAGACCCCATAAAATGCTTCCAATTGGTGGTGGTGTTACTACAGGGAAAAACATGAAGGCAGAGATATCTTCCTGTGTAACTTAACCATGAACTAAATGCGGTAGAGCAGGCAGTTTACAAAACCTCCACACAGAAAGGAGCCCTTTTTTCTTATTAGCCACTATGATGCAGAAGGTAACCATTTTGTTTGAGTAATAGATGAGATTATTATAAGATTATGCAGTCACTCAGTTTTAATCAGCTGAGTGGGAAATCTCTGCTTTCTTATCAAAGGGCAGTAGATGAAAAGTGACGTCTCCACAGATCATTATGAAGGTAGCCTTGTATAAAGGGACCACTCATCTCCTCTCTTTCTAACTAGAACTGCTACTGAGGGAGTGATGTACTGGGTGAAAATGCCTTGATTAAAACAGACTGAAGTCTAAATACAATTAGACTAAGGGGATGCAGACATGTTTTATATTCATTGGGTATCATAACGAGTGCATAAAGTGAAACAAAAACAGTAGGAAAAAAGCTCCATTTACTGATGAATTGTCCAAAATGACAAATTAAAACAAATCTGTTCTTACAGGCACTGGATGGAAACTTTGTCTTTTGGAATGTCCATACAGTCTGTGCAATCAAAAAAAAAAAACCTCAGTGCAATCTGTGCACTTGTTCTAGTAAGGAATTTGTCTTTTCTTTCTTACTAGGAGCTCAAATATTTAATTTATGGGGCTGAAAGATTTTAAAAGTGAAAGCTTTGTCTTCTCATAGGCACAAACTGTATTGCAGAACTACGGCATATGGCTATTCTGTTCCAACACAAATCARAACATTTGCATCACATATTTGCTCTTAGAATTGGACAGTCAGTCCTACGTACACAACTTTGGGGTCTGCAGTTCAACTAATGTTGGGACAAAACATTCATTTAGAGAAGAGACAATATTTTAGACAATATAGGCCAGAGTGCGTGTATTTCACCACTGCYATCCAGTTGGGGGAAAAAAAGGGATATACAAAGCCTAAACCATCCAAATGTAGCTATTTTAAGCCCATCTCTGACCACTTTCTATGCTAAATAATGACAATTTGTCTACAATACCAAACTGCTCCCTCRTGGGTTTTTTTGTTTCTTCATTTTCATTTGGGTATAACAGCCAAATTCTGTTCTCAGTTACACCTGACTATTCACAGTAGTTGTTTCAAATTAGTACCTCTCTTCACTTAAGTGAAAACATGGATATAATTGAGTATCCTTTTCTTTTGGTCCTGGACTCCTTATCTCTAGCTGGCTTCTCTAATTAGTTGGCTTCTTTATTTACCTATGGCTATAGTTTCTAAATGCCTTGTGGAAGATTGTTGTGTACTTGTGGGTARCTGTTGAACAAAGTATCGAAACTCTTCTGTGGCAAGAGGTGCAGGCTGCAGTATGGCATGCTGTTTTATGGAAGTACAACCCTTGTAGCAGATGTGTCCAGCAGCAGACACGGATGGTGGGTTTTGCAGCTCCTGCTGTAGTCATACACCCCACCAGGTTGTGCTGTGGGAGTATTTCAGGCCCTTTATTCTCTGCCATTCTCCTCCATGCCCAGCACRTGACATCTGAGGTTGTAAATAGCCAATGACATCCTGTGGAGGTCAGAGGATGCACTTATGTGGGTATTTTATTTGCTGAAGGACCAAGAGTATTTGTACTAAAGATTTAGGTCAGGGCAGTCTTTTCTTAATAAACACAAGAGAAGAAAGAAATATTTGGGACAGGGACTTGTGTTTCTCACTTTTCTAGTTCACAGCTGGTGCTGTCCATGCACCTCCTGTGATAACATTTCCAATCTGAAAACTAGCTTCTGCAGACAGTTTCCTCAATCAAGATATTCTGGTTACAAGATGTTAAGTGTGCATTGTATAGCTGTGATAGCTGGGGCAGCAACAACATGAGAAAGTGGGCTCTTGCTCTGCTTTCTGTGCAGATCTGAAAGAGATGGCTCTTTTTTTTTTTTTTCTGTTAGGCCACTCAGGTAAACCATAACTGTATAAACACCAGAGCAAATGCTATTGTCATATTCAAGGCTATACAGAAAATTATTACTTTATTCTAAATTGTTAGCCTCACTGTAATAAGCAATAACTTCTCATAGKGTTCATTTTTTTTCTGTCTAGGCCTGTTCCATACGATAGTGATATGTACAATTGCCACTATTCCCCAAAGGCCTAAGAACAGCTTCCATTGACTTTTCACTAAATTGCACTAACTTCTCTTGGAAAACTCTGAGACTGATCATTCCATGGGAGCTGTTATGGAGTCAGGAAAATCACGTTTTGGAAATGTCAACGATTTCTGTTTCACTTTCTCATAGTATTCTCAGTAAAACACTGGATGTTACCTTTTRCTCTACATCCTCTCACAGACCAGGGATTCCCATTTTGTAATCCGTACTCCTTTCTCAACAAAACTCATGAAAACATGTGGATGGAGGGAGCAGTGCAGAGGCGTTTTATTTAACATTCCTGTCTAATGGCACAGTTTATCAGTTATGTGGTGGGTTGACCTTGGCTTTCTGCCAGGTGCCCACCCAGTCGCTCTCTCATTTCTCCCCCAGCAACAGGATGGGGGGAGAAAATAAGATGGAAAAGCTCRTAGGCCTGGGCAGGGTTTTGTCCCTTCACAAACACGTTTCCCGGAGGCCCCCCCGGCCTCGCTGAGGGGCTCAGCTGTGCCCTGCGCGGGGCCATCAGGGAACCGGCGGGAACCGGCTGTGTCCGGCCCGGGGCAGCCCCACCTCTCCTCACAGGGGCCCGGCCCCGCCGCCAGCGCCCCGGCATGTAATGCAGTTATTAAGCCACAATCATGCCTTGAACTCGTTTTCTGTCCTTGGCAGCCACACCACAGGCAGCTCATTTGGCAGACATAAACCTTCACTTCATCTGGCTACTTTGGTATTAAAAGTTTACAGTTTGCACAGGGCACATCTGTTGCATGGGGGGTTCCTTGTAAGCAAACGCTTAAGGCGTTGCTTTAGGCTTTAAGGCCTTACACGTTTAACTTTGATGTATTATTTAATTAACTTACCCTATAAGATTTCTGAAGAGCTGCCATTTCAGCAATTGCAGCCAAGCAAGTTTTTCTCTGTGTCTGTGGCAGTATCTTATTCCAGTGCTCCAGAGCTGGGAAGACAGACTTGTATACGAGGTAATATTTCATTCCACAGGTTCCATAGCTTGCATTGTTAATGCTTCATAATGTAGGATGTGCCGCACCAGCCTACAGCTAATGAGTTATATGCCGCAAACTGCAAATCTATATTGACTTGCCAAGCGTAAAACAGTGTATCATTACAAATGCTCACGTATATCTTTTTGTATCTTATGCAGAGATTGTAAACAAGCCGTGTGGATATGTTCTTGAATGCCAGGGGAGGAGTCATTAGCTTTAACAGCAGAGCCTGCCATCTTTAAAAAGAGAATTTGAAATCAAGTCTATCTGTCTGACTCTGGCTTTGCTTTGCACTGACAACAGCTTTAGTGCCTTTTATGTCTTTTATTGCTGCAGAGATGCTTATTTTTGCTTGCCCATTCGAATTGCTACAGCACTTTCAAATAGATGACAGAAATAACTGTTCCAGGCATTAATTTGGTAGGTTAAGAAAGAAATTAAAAAAATTTCCCCCCATAATGCAGGGACAGAGCAGCCTGCAGCAGAACTGCCACAGTCCAGTGGCACACGAGGCTAYAGGGTTTGAGGTCCCTGTATTGCTGCTGCATTCCTGCAGCATGTTTATGGGCTTCTGATTCCTTGCAATGTCTTGATGCAGAGGCATTTCACTTAATAGGCAGAGATGGATGACAGACTTTTGGGACTGGGGTAGGAGATTGTTATTATGCAGTTTACCAACTGATATTCCCTTCTCGCTAGTGATAATTGGTGAATGTTTCTGCAACCTTAAAGTGTAGTCATTCTGCTACTACAATAGAGTGTCATTTCACTGTAAGTGGCAGGGTGAATCATGGTAAGTACAGCACATCCAGCAGAACAAGTAATTTGCTGACTTAGTACTATCTGTATCTCATGATATGCAGGTAACTAAGGCAATTTTTCCTAAAAGAAGAAGTAAAAAGCTAAAATTGCTTTTTCTTTATTTCCTTCTTCTCTGTCTTCCCTCCCCACATCCCACTGCTCCCCATGATGATGAGACAAAAGCCAACTAAAGACAGGAAAAATAATCATTTCTGGTAGGCTTAGTACCGCCTGAGTCATCAATCCTTCACAAAGACCTAGGGCCCACTTCYTTTTCATTTTATTCCTTTGGCTTTTAGATTTATAATGTTGTTAGGAAAAAGAGATTCAGCCTCTTGGTCTATAAGAACCTGTTTAAACATAAAGAGGCATTTACTTACAAATAGCACTGTATTGCCTATGCATTTATCTTGACAGTCCAGTTTAATTTATAAAGCATAATGTGCTTGTAACTCAGCCTGAGAAATGTAGTTTAGCAAGCACTATTGACTTACTAAATCTCCCTTCTCCCTCTTATTGTAAATCTGATAAACCTAAAGAAGCATTCTGGGTACTAGAGAATCTAAATACTAAAGCGGGGTTCTTCAAGATGATCTTGATAGTACTTCACTTAAAACTGCAAGTTGAAGCAATAGTTTATCCTATTGTGAAGTGGTTTAATCATTCCTTGATCATTTCTCGAAGATGTGGATGTGCTGTACAGTAAAATTGCCAGATTTGTGCTGAATTGCAGCTTTAGAACCCATTATTCTGAAAAGGTTATCTAAATTGAATGGCTTTAAGATGACTTGTAAAGTCATTAGAAGACTTCTAGCCCTTTATGTGTTTGACCGCACAACCTGATGTGATTCATGTGTACTCTGAGATGCAAGCTTTAAATCTGTTTTTTTGCTCACTAATTTACAAAATGGAAGTGTATGTTTTCCCATTTCTGACAAAGGAAGTGCAACATTTTACTTTAACTTGGTGCTTATATACAGATCAGCTATGTAAATCCCATAACAATGATCTATTTGCCATATAAATAGTGCCAGGAAGAAAGAAGGTTGTAGTTGAATCATAGGTTATAAGCTTAAACACAGAATTCACACTTTGAATGCCTGAATCCTCTCACCCTAATGCTTTAACTACTTTTCAATTCCCAGAGAAAATGTAGGTTCCAAGTTTTGAAGAAATCTGGTTCCAAAAGAAAAATATGCATTTGTTATTTGTTATATTTCTTGTGTCAACTTAACTCTTGTTTAGGCCATAGAATTACATTTCGTTGTGCCTTTTTTTTTTTTTTTTTTTTTTTTTTTTTTGTATGCTCAGAAACTGATGCCTTCTCTTATTCTGCTTTGTGATATGGCAACAGCTAATGAGAGGTTTTTAACAAGTGATTCTGGCAAATGMTTTACTTGGCTTTTCCTACTAGGTCTTATTATTTATACTTTGAAACTTTCAAAATTCCAAACTATGTTTTCATTTAAAGTTTTTTTTTTTTTTAATATTTTACCTATTGGCTAACTAATATGAGATGCAGTACTCTTTCTGTGGCATTCAAAGAAAATTTCCAGCTGTACTATCTCATATGAATATGTTCTCACTCTCTGAGTATGCAAGAGATTAGGGAGGCACCATTTGTATCTGTCTCTATATTCTTAGCATGATAATATTCTCTCCTGTGGCTGTCTTCTCTATTACGGTTTTCTCTTAATAACTTTCTTCAACATGACTTTTATATCTAGTTCTTTCAGTGAGTTTTTTATTACCAACCTTGATCTAGCAAGATGTTGCAGAGAGATTATTCCAGCACAAATGGGAGAGGATGCTATCTGTTCTTGGACAGATGGCTGAACAGTCCCCTGCACTAAATAATACTGAGTCCCAAGCCTCTCCTTTCTCCAACTGTGCACCTTCCACTAGAACAAAGGACAAATTTATTTACTATCTGTATTTATTATGGCAATATCTTCATGTTCAGGTAAAGCTTTTTTAATCACTGTGATCATGGAGAGAAATGCCCTCAATGTTGTACACACTTTTTATTCAAACTGTGGACCCTACGACTTTAAAATGAAAAAGCAATTAAACTACCATGATTTTCTGGTGTTATTCTTGGTTAGATTGATGTAAATTCTGAAGGACTTGGAAGATCTTAAATGTGTTATTCATATTTATACAAATGACACTGAGGATGAAGATGGACCTTGTACACTTGACCAAGAAAGCAAGCCAGGTTCAGATCTCTGCTATTGATTTCAAGCACATAGCAGCTGGCTAGTTTATAAATATGTTTTTCAGGAGACCCTGCCAGTCACAATTTTCCTCCTGAATCAAGTAAACAGTAGTCTAATTCTCACATAAATCCTGTGTTGTAAATAAGTAGAAAAAAATCACAAGATATTCAACTTTATTGATCGCCCCATTACTTTTTAGGGGAATTGCATTCAGAATCTTTGTGTTGACCGTAACATAAGAAATGCTCTGCAGTATAGAAAGGGTAGTTGCAGGTAGTAAGAATGTCATGTACAARCACAGGACTTCTGTGAAGAGTGATAAATCCCAAGGTGTCTAAAGCCTTGAAGAAAAGTCTGTAGCAGCAGTTTGTCATCTACTGCTCAAGCCATTGATAGCGATTTGTAATCTCAGTATGGAAAGGAATACTTCTTGTTTTTTCTTGAAGCCAGTTAGGTAGAGAAAGAAAGGTAACAAAGAAGTGATTATTCAATTAAAAGTTGTCTTAAAGGAAAAAATATTGACACTTTGGAAAGACTTAAAAGTTCTGAATGAAAGACTTAATAAAATCTTAGACAACTTCATATCCGGAAAGTAAGGTTTAATGATTACAAACAAAAAAACCCAATTTAACCCCAAATTTTACCCAAAGGTTGTAACTCGGTTTGAGTGCAATGTACTCTAAAGTATTCACTGAGATGGACAGTTGCAATGGGTTAAATTGTGACTTGGATCACACCCCAGCAAAAGGTAACTTCTTGCCTACAAGAATGGTTTGCATTAACATGTTCTCTCCCCTCCAGCTATCAATAAAACATGAGCTTGAGAAGAGAATATGAAGAGTATCAATGTTAGGCCAGCTGCAGATTGGTGACACCCCACAWCCATTCACCCCACCCCYCAAAAAAAAAACCTTTCTAGTAGGCTGGCTCCCTTTTATTTTCCCAACTCTCTCTGGAGGGAAAAGAGAAACTCTGGGATATAAACACAATTTTATAACAAGCCAGTTCGTGTGGGTATCTGGTGATCTGTGCTGGGTGTAGTTAGGAGCAGAACAAAGATGAATTTCTGACTAGATATTTATACAAGGGCTGGCCCCCGGAGGCTCTCATTAGGCAACACAAACTGAACAGGCTTTTGAAAGCAATCAGCTGATGCTTTGGGGATTTGCACACAGAGCAGAGATAAGATTGACCAGAGTTAGCTCTCAATAAACTAGTTCCTGCACTAGAAGCACTAGAACTACATTAGTGCTCAGCTTTGTATGGGCTAATTGAACAAGCTAAAAAGCTATTGCTTGTGGAGCCCACCGTAGCTCAGGTAATGCTGCGTGGCACTGTACCCTGCAGATACCTAAATGAAATCAATGCATTTCCGAAAGAGCTCAGTAGCGAGGCCAGCAAGAGCTGCTGAGTGCTGAGCACTTAGGGAAATTTGGTCATTTTGTTTTAATGTGATTTATTGGACTTAAGATCAAGATATAAAATAAATCACTTTTATGTTTCCTTAGCAGTACAGCTAGAATCTACTTGTGCATGTTATCCATGGCTGCTCTCTGATGTTTGTGTGTTTATTATGCACAGCAATTAAACACCCCTTTTTTCCTAGACAAATTAGAGCTGTGCGAGTTTGTGATTCTGCTGGCAGGCTTACAAATCTTGCTGTGCAGAGCTCACAGTGTTTTCTAATTTTTCTGTGTCATGATGTATCTTGTATGACTAGGGTTGTTTCATTTTCATAGCAAAGCTATAATGATTTCATACTGATTAAGTGGAAATAATGCCAACTTCTGTAGGTTCTTTGCTTTGCACCCCTTGCTTAGTATTCAGAAGGCTGCACCAAAAACACCYCCTCTTTTGCAAGAGAGGATGAAATGTGTTCTCTAAACTTATATGCACACATGTACAAGGGTGTGCATATTGGCATATATTTTGAGCAAGAATTTGCATGTATATATGCAAGCTGTAACGCATAGGTAATTGCTGTTAGCTGTTAATGATAATTTGTGATCGCATCTCTCGCAGCGTGAGCACCAGCATACCTTTCTGCTGCACTCCTTTGCTGTGTAACATGTACACTTCTCAGCACAGTTACATAGCAGCTGTCTGGAGCAGGGCAAGAAATGCCTCAGTGGGTTATGTGCCCAACAGGTTTAAAGGTGGAGCAATGCCTTTTGCTCCCTGGTGGGTAAGGAGTACAGTGTTGTTTGATCCCCACATCCAACATGCGGGCTACTCGGGAGCTCGACTCTGGAAGGCCACCAGGTAGACAGCTGTTGGGCTTAAACAACAGACAGTCAGGCTGGCAGTACATCAGAGAGGAACTGGGCAGATTTACAGGAGAAAGCTATCAAAACCACGTTGAAATCAACACATTCCTGCAAAATGTTTTGATTTTTACACGTGGAGTGTTTTTCCATCAGAAAACCCATTGGAAGTGTTCCAGTCTTTTTTTTTTCCCTCAGTTAGATTTCCTAGCAGAACTGAAGTGAAAGTAATCATCATTTAGTGAGCATTTTCTGTGATAAAGTGTGAGATGCCTCAGAGGGAAATTCTGTGTGTTGCAGAACAATGATACTGCTTGGTAGCACTGATAATCCTCTTGCAAGCTTTCAGTATCTCTTAGTGGCCACTTTGCATGCTCAGTTCCAGAACTTTACTCCCATAACTGAAGAAACCTTTTCTGATAAAGTTGTATGTGCATCTCACATTGCATAGGTGACTTAGAAGGAGAAATTCCATGTGTCGCAATAAGAAATTAGGTCCTCCAGACCAAATGATAAATTCAGCATACCGCAAAATATTTTCAGAAGCTAAATTTTACCAGTGTGATGTGTATGTTTATGGGGCTTATCTTCATCTTATGAGATTGTGTAAGAGAGGAAGACTGGAAGGAAAAAGCTGCAAATGAGTTCTTGCAAAGATGGGGAAATGGAGAGGAAAAAAGACATGGTGAAAAAGACATTTTCAAGAATAAAAGTCTGAATTCATTTATCTCCTTGCCCGTACTTCAGATGGACTTGAGTTAGACAGTAACAGTTTTGCAGAGGGATGAGCATAAAAGAGTAGGGATTTTTGCAAGCTGAAAAAAGGGTAGAGGAAAAGGGGCAGGAACTGTACCACCACAACCAATTGCATCCGGGAACCGTTGTTCAGTTTAGTTTAAATTCCCAGATGCCGATCAGGAGGGAGAGGGAAATGCACTATGCTTACATGAAGGGCAATGGAAGCAGTTGTGGAGGGCCTGAGCCTGTGTGGGTAATGGCTTGTGAGAAGCACCACAGTTTACAAAAGCATCAGCAGAATTTCTCCTTTTCCTTCTTTCTCAAAAATAAAAGCCATGGCAGAGGGGGCAGATAATCTTCTCCAGGCTTAATGCTCTGGAGGAGCATTGTTATTTTCTTTTCTGTAATGCACCAGCTGAAAAGATGTTTTTCTTCTCTAAATTGTAATTATATATGCCAGTGTTATAGCAAATACCAGAGCTTGACTGAAATGTTTTGGCACTAAGTACTGTGACAGGATGTCAGTTTGGCAGGCTCCGTGCTCCTTCCATACCAGACTAGGGCCAGATATGTGAGGCTGGGAGTCTCTCCTACACAGGCAAGGTGAAACTCGGATGTGACTACCTAACTGCTTAGCATTTAGTCTGCGCATAACAGGGAAAATTGGTTGTTGAAGATAAGATATGCTGAAGCATAATGGGGGCTTGGCCACGGAGCTGTGGGAAGGGAAAGGACATACCCAGACTGCTCAGGAAAGAAATAAGTCATGGGTACCAGTTCCTGACAGAGAAATGAGAAGCACAGAGCAGAGCCTTCTGCCTTGCTTGGAGGAAAGAGCGTTCCCTCCTCCCGGAAGTTGAGCCGTTGGCAGAAATTAGTTGAACCAAGATGGTTCAACCATACAATGGTATCCCTGCTCCTTCCCTGCCTTCAGCTCATGGAGACCATGTTGCTGCTCTTGCTGTGGCCCCACCTCCCTTCTCCTCTGCCCTGCATTTGCTGCTGTCAAAATCACAAAAAAAAATTGCTGAGGGCAGGAATTGCTTGAAAACTTGCRTTCACTGAAGGACCAGGTCAACATTAGCCCCCCAAATTCCCTAAAGTTTCTGACACTCTGAATTTGAGCTAAAATTATGGTTTGGAATCAATACTAATTCCTAAAATTAGGTTGTCTGTTTTTGCTGAACTTCACTTGTGTTTATGGAGCAAAATGAAAATCCAGAATAAAATAGTGCAGTGTGCCACAAAACCCAAATATAGTTATAACTGAGGTGACTGTGAAGTTTATAAAAAAAAAAAAAAAAAAAAATACTTGGTCGCTTCAATATTTATAAAGAAGGTTTGATTAAGGTTCGCTGCATTCAGAACCACAATTGTTATGGGCAGGGGGGAAAGGAACAGTGCTACTATTCCAGAGAGGCAAGGCAAAGACTGTCACTTTTATTGACACGGATTCTGTGAATCCTAATGCCTCAAAATCTGCAAACGTCTAAAGCAGAGATTTCCATTTTGCAACTCTGCGATGAGATGAAAGTAACCTGCAATGGATTTCGAATCCAATGAACAAATATTTTGATTGTGAATTCAGCAAGTGTGAGGCTCACGTTTAACCCAGAATGTTTTTTCTTTTAACTTTTTCCACAGTGTTGTTTTGGGATTTGGTTTTTTGTTCAGGGATTTTGCAGAAAGACAGTAGAAAGTGATCTTTTTTTTTCCCATCTTGGAAAAAGTATTTTCTTTCAAAAGAAACATTTAAGCTTTCGGCTAATTCCCAGGGATACAGAGGGATATTCTGCAATAAGCTTCCCTCTGAAAACAGGTTGGCTGCTGCCCTAATATTAAGAACGGCAGGAATCCTTGGCTGTGGGGAAAATGAGATGGTCCAGCTGATTGAGGTTATGACTGAGCCAAGATGAGTCAATTACCTCGATGTGCTGAGCAGCCATCCAGAGTACAGCAGAGAGGAGAAATGCCAAGGCTCGTACTTTCCGCTCTGACAACAAACAGCTGCAAAGAGCTGTGACTAGGGAGGGGAGCTGCGGTCGTCACCAATCTGGGAGAGCGGTAACTTTGGTTCATTTTATTTTTCTGTGGTTGGTGCCATTGGAGCTGTTTTGTTTTCAAGTCTGGTGRTAACAATTTGGAGGAGACATTTGAAATGCATACATTTTCACACTGTGCCTTTTCAAATGTTTGCCAGGCAATGCAGAAATTGCCGGTCATTTGCTGACATGGGGATATGACACAGATGCAGAAGGCCTTTGGCATTTGTCAGAAACAGTAAACTCRGAGCACTAAGGGAGCTTCGTGCCAAACAGTTAATGGGTTCTCTTACAAAAGGGGGTGTTTAACAGCCTCATCCTTTTGTGGATATTTTATCTCTTTGTTGTATGGACTTGAGGCAGGCTGTAGAATCATCGCTTTGACTCGCATCTGTGGGACTCAAGGCGCACTCATAACCATCTGCTGTCTACAGTTCACAATGGCACCACTCTCTGTAGGACCTTACTTCCTTTGGTTTGTTTCCTGAGCAAAACACAGGCATTTTACATCACATTTTATCACTTTGTGCTCACCCTTGCAATCATTAACAACCATTTCTTTATGACTTCTTGTGCAACCTGAACCTTTTGCATCTTTTGTCTTGTAACTTTAGCAGAAAAAAACCCACTTATCCTCTGTACATAGCTCTTGGCTAAAGAGCATTTTTGGCTGACTACTGTAAAAGGAAAATAAAAAATGTGTGACTACTAATAGCTCTGAGCACAATTACTTAAAAGTGATATTTTTATTTTTACCTTTAGGATTCAATAATAACTGATTGCATAACTATAAAACCATCAAATCTGGTTTATGATGAAAAATTGCTTAACTGAATTCTGGAATTAAAAAGGAAAAATAAATATCTGTAATCTCACAGTTCCACCTTACTTCCATGGGAATTATGATTTTTACCTTCCCTTGAAAAACAATTCAGAATTACAGATGGGAAGTATAAAGAGTAAAGCATTGCAATTTACTAAGCTACAAAAGCTTGAAAACAGAAATTAAGTTAACACCTGATAATTTTAAAAATTCAGATCAATATGACAAAACAGTACATGAGTACTTTTTYCACCAGCTTTAGATCTTCTTGTCCTTCTTTGAAAGTTTTTACATTTCACAGTATATGCTAACTTCCCCCTACTAGCTTTGCAAAGCCTTCCATTCTCTCCAGCAAAATACTGAGCAAATATCCCTATAACTTGGTGTATTCATTGGTCAAAAAGAAAAGACCTTTTACTTCCACCTCTTCTGGTGGTAAACTAACGCTTCTTTTTTGAGATTGCTAGTCCATCGATTTAGCCCAGCCACCATTACCTTCTTCCTTAGTTTCAGATATTCAAATAGCGTTCACACAACGTTTTGGCGCGTGAGGTTTTTCTAATACTCTAGCATCCTTTCCTGTGCAAGCTCAGCTTCCCAAGCAGATCTTTTGGAGACCAAGCTGAAAAGACCATTGTTAAGATGATAATAGCATTCAGTTTTGCTTTTGRTGGGCTCCCAAACCTGAAAGATGCTACTTTGTTGGACAAATGAACTTTTGTGTGTCAAATCATTTGAGATCCATGGTCTTCCAATGGCTTTAGGATAGTATTTGTCTCTGTGGTGTCTAACTTTCTTCTGTAGTCAATAGATGCCAAGTTTAGCAGAAAGTTGCATTTGTCTCTACATTCTCATTAATGTGATGGATGTTATATAGGTGTATTTATGCAATTCTTCTTGATCTTGTTTTTGTAGTAGTTTGTAGAGTATGGTATCATTACTCTGGTCTTTCATGTAGACACCTTTGCCAAGAAGATAAATATTGGTCTTAATCCTGAGTACGAACATCTTTTTCAGCTGTCACTGTGTTCCATTTGCATACAAGGTTATTGAGCAATTTTGCAGGCCTGCCTATGTAGTTTAGGAATGTACCACACAAATCCCAACTGACAGAGCTCTTCCACAAAAAAACCCTTTGCATAGATTTAGGAATGGCAAAATCCTTTTCTCCTCTCTCCTGGCATTGCCTGCATACCCRTAAGTGTGTACTAGTTTGAATTTTCACAGTCTAACGCAAACAAGGCGATATATAGGAGTTGAAAATTTTATTCCACATCAGTGAGTTAGATTAGGCATTCATTATTTACAAATCTTTGGAATATGCTTGCATCATTTGGTACTTTTCTGCTAGTGAAAGAATAAATAGTCTTAGTAAAGAGACAAATGGATCAGTATATAACCCTTCATTAACCTGTGTTCATTCTGGCTTGACAAGATTCACAGTCCTCTCTCTTCATGACAGGAATAAAATCAATASTTATTAAAATTCCATAGTTGTACAATTAAATGTTTTCCATCAGTGGAGCATCAGCAGGACATAGACACAGGCAAGTTTTTCTTTTCATTGTTGAAGAGCTGCCGCATTATGCAGGAGAACTTGCTGTTTTTCAATAATGAGTGAAAGAGCCTAGTCTCTTCAGGGTAAAAGATGACTACGACYCGGATGATAGCAGACTTACTCTGACACCTCTGCCCATAGCAGAGGGTGTGACGTTAGCGCTTAGTGGACCAGGCAAAAATCCATTTTCTGCTTTACTTGGATGTTTGGGTTACCTTGTTGTATTGCTCTAATGGAAGTTGCTTTTGGCTATATTTTGACTTGAAAAGATGTCAAAAATACCTTTTGCTAGAATAATGTTAAATATTAAAAGAATCAAAGGGCTTTGGATAGGCATTTCCATATTTTGTTGCAAGCTTATGTATCTGGTTTAACTTTTTTTAATTTGTTTTTTCTAATCAGTAATGTTTTCCTGGGTATAAAATAATGCAATTTTTAAGGAGTSATTTTCCAATAATCTTGTTTCCAAATAAAAACATCAATTATTAAAAATCAGTTCTGAAATTAAACAGATACTTGTCTGACAGATATTTATGCATATGATTATGGTTGTGCACGTAAACATCACCACTGAAGCTGTATACTTAGATTAAATCATACATAAATATTTGCAACATTCATTTGTGCAGTAAAGGATAACTTCATAGTCAATTTCAAACACTCAGACAAAAATGGTTAGATGAGTACAGAGATAACAAAGCTTAGGGAAAAAATAAAGATGGAGATATGTTTTGCTGTATATTTTTGAGTGTTTTAAGAATATATGAATATTTTCTTATTCTCTAAAAACTAGCACTTTTCAATGAAAGTTCAAAATCTTACGGGATCTAGCTTTCAAGTGAAACCCAAGTGTAGTGACAACTGCCACAATGATGAGAGATGACAAATTTGGATACTGCACATCTCATACATTCTATGTTAAGCATTTTTATTTAAATTTTGGTATTAAAGGTAGGGGAATGAATAATTGTCTATTASTTTTGTACTTCAGATTTTTAAATGAAAAAATTAAAAGATGAAAAAGATCACATCACTTAATAATAGATGGTACCTATATCTGATTGTGGAGGGGAAAAAAAMCAACAAACACCAAATCCTCTGTAAAATCCAAAGGCTGAAAGCTGAGATAGTCAYGGTCCTTTTTTGACTTTAAAACTTGAAGACATCTTACCTTCTGTCTGTAAATGGTATTAATCTCATATGAGACTCTCATTAATCTCATATGAATAGTGCTGGCTGAAGAGAGGGTGAATCGGGCTTAGTTTTTTAAAAACTAATTTGACTTTTTGTGGCATCCTTATCAAAAGCACAGCAGCGCCGACAGCAGCGCCTATGTCTGCCTGGCGCAGCACAGAGCTGTGAAATGTACCCGCGGCGTTTCCAGGTCCGTCAGCACTAACACTGCTTCACCGCAGCAAGGTGCGCCGACATCCTCTCGGTGGTTTCAGCACGTCAGCATTGCACCCCATGCTAATGATCTCATCTCAGGAAGGYTATTAAGTACTTGCTTGGTGTAAAGTTCCATATTCATGCTGCTTCTGGCTCTAAACGGTCTTATTTTGGTGSTGTCTGTGCTGTGCTCCATTGTACCCAGTAGAAATGCCCAAAGACTTCAGGACTATGGTACCTGGAAACAGGGCTGGGGGGTACTTCACTGATCTAGTTCAGACTGAAATATAAATACCAGAAAACCAGCATTTCTCAGATTTAGGAAAATGTTCACTAAGCTTCATTTGGAATAGTGCACAGCTGAGACAATAACATGGTGTAAACTTGGGCTTTTTGTAAATGTCCCTGTGTGACAAGGTAAAAACAGATACAATTTCTTTTAAATCAGTGCTATGCAAACATGAAACACTTATGCTGCTTACTTTACTAGAGCCTCAGTAAGCAGATGGTGCAAGCCTGCCAGTGAGTACTATACATCCCAGGTGATATTTCAGCAAGAAAGATCCGTTAGTCAAGAACGTTCTCTTTCCAGTCTGTGGGGAAGAAATTTATAGAGCAATGTGTTATGGGACTGCTGATTTCTGAAACAGAAGATGGCCTTTTTATTTATTCGTTTGGGATTTTGGTTTTATGGCTTTGCTCTCTGGCTCATCTTGGTGTCTTTCAATGGAGCTGAGGCTCTGGAACAGATATGCTTCCTGAATAAGATTGTCTGGTTAATTCTTTTATTTTTATTTTTAATACTTATGATGGCACTGAGATTTCTCTTCTCAGAAAAACATACGTATTCCTTTCTGCTGATTTATTTCTGACTTGTGCTGTCATAAGGATTCTCCCAGGACATTTGTTGTTCACTCAGTAATTTAAACTTTGTGAATTTCTTTAAACTTTGTTTAAGTTAAACCCCAGTGTATTTTCTTCTGAATAATTTTTTGCACTCAATCCCTGAAAAACGGTTTGTGCTTTATTTATTTATTTACTGSTATCTTTTTAGTTCCACTGACAGTTTTCCAGCTCTTACTAACAGCCCTCTGGTCAAGTGTCCTTGGAGAAAAGCAGACAAAATATTCTGTACTGGAATATTTTTTAATTTGGAAGCACACTAGTAGATTCGAAAATTTAGCATTCTAGGGAATGACTACTGCAGAAGTTATTTGAACATACACTGTTTTCAATACCATTTTCCCAGTTCTTGATGYTGCAGAGTCTCCATTTAGTGTACCTACACCTGTGGGAAATACTGTATGAATATTTTGTTAGCAGTTTGGTCACTTAAGTGGAAAACAAGTCTGAAAGCAGGAGGAAAACTTCAGTGGAGAATAAGCTCCTCTAATGTATAACATACTTGAAACACAGCAGTCAGGACAGGACCATTCTTCCTGCTGTAGAATAATTATGCATATATTTGAGCTATATTCTGCTTTGATGCAGGGATGCCAACAGTGAACTTAGAACTTAAGTCTTAAGACCGTTATTTGAAAATGTTCTTAATAAGCTAATTTACCTACTAAATTGTGTTACAGTTACTGAAATCTTGCAGCCAGTGTGGCACAACCAGATGTATATTGAAAATAAGTGGAGAGCCCCGAATTAAYTTTGTTTGCTTGGAACTTATTTCTCTCTGGATTACCACATTCAAGGATGGAGAGGCAGCTCCCTCCCATGCTGTCTCCCAGTCCTCCCCAGTCAGCACGGTACAACTGGTGCAGCACAGACCACCGGGCTCTGGTGRTGCAGTACTGCAGGGGCACATTGCACGTGTAACGGAAAAGGGCATACCGTCCTTCTATGCGCCATACGAGTTGGTGTAAGGTTATGCTAAATCTTACACTACACAGTAYCTTTGACAGAATCACTATAATGAAAGAAATGAGAGAAAACATTTTGTAGCAATTAAAGTTTGTGAAACCCACTTCCCTCACATCCTTCTAATTCCTTCATGGATGTATCCTCTGTGGATGTAACCCAAGATCTTTAATAGTTGTCTCAGTCTATCGGGAAAGAAAACYTGTGTGGTGGAAATAATGTTTCTCTAAAGCTTGGCAAAGCTGGAGAAAGTTATGAAGAACCTCAAAGATAGGACATGTGGTCAAAGCAGCTAACTACAGTGATGGTTTCATACTGAGCTTTTATAACATGGATGCAATACAAATGCAGAATATATACAACAGGTGTGAAAGGATTTCTGTAGAGGACAAGTTTGTAGTGATGAGAAGAAGCAGATAACAGTAACTGAGATAAGAGACATAAGYTGTTTTCAATAGGAACTTTTTGAGTTTCATCTTTTGAGTTTGTTTATTTTCCTGTGTGTACAGGAAGCCAAAGTCTAGATATTAGATCTTTTAGGAAATAAGGAGTGATGTATTGATTGGGTTTGGATATCTTGCCTCCTGCAAGATGCTAACTTTGTAAATGAGATGGTAGAGATTGTTTCAGTGGTATCAGGAGATATCATGAAATGTCTAGCTAAAGCAATTTTCAGAAACTCTACCTCTTGATATAATTACATAGTTGTTAAGTAGAAATCACAATAAATGCACATTAATATTAAATCATATATCTGTTTTATCAATTAAGCATATCCACAAAATTGAAACGCTACCCAGGAATGCTTATGTTATCTTTTGCTTTTGTGCTCATAAGTGAAATACCTGGCTTCTTGTTGAGTTTGTGAACTGGATGCACTGAAAYGTACAGAATCACTATCCTTATTATTGCCAAATATGTTTCATTATATAGATATACAGTGATGTTGGTGGGGGCATATATTGTTTAGATTCACCCTAAAATACAGTATGGTCTCCATGATCATAAATGATAATACACATGTCCCCAGAGCTTGTGGCTATGGTTGGAAACCAGCAATGACTCCCCATGAGCTGCAGAGAGAGGTCTCTTCCTCTAGAAAGCACAAGACGACTGGGGTTTGTATCTCCAAAATTAGAGTTGGCAAGCMTAAAGGTACAAGAAAGGTATGTTTGACATAAACTGAGATCACTATCTGACCCTTCTCATCAATAAAAGGCACAAAACCACACTCCACAACTACATTTTTCACAAGTCGTCTTTGCTTTGCCATCTGTGCTGCCAACTGTTCTTCTACTGTATATCGTCTGCCTGAAGAAGTGCTAAGCAGGTGTGGCACATGTTTGGCTCATTCCTACTTTGCATGTGTAATGTAATTATGTTTGACAGACTTGGTTTGATTGAGAGAAAACTATGAATTGGATTAAATGTTTTTTGTTTAGACTTTATTAGCTAAAGATGCCATTGCATAATTAATTTGTGAATAAGCAGCAATCTTGCAAATGAGGCAGTGAATCAAAAGCACAGGAAGACATTATAGCCTCTTCTCAGGATGAGTTTACACATTTCTTATTTGTAGTATTCATTAAAAAAACATAAAGGAAGGTTAGCAAAACATTGCAACAAAGAACCACAAACAAACCAGACAGCCACAGAAGCCTTCATATATGCATAAGTCAAAAAACTGAAAGCAAGCCAACTCAAAAACATGAGCCTGTGTAAACAGTAAATGCTTTAACAATATTTGAATTCTATTCCCGGATGCTTTCTGTTCAACCCCAATGCTTTGGAGCAAGGATGTCAGTAGAACCATATACTTCTAGTTTCAATGTAAAAAATTAAGACTATTTTTTAAATGTATGAATTTTTTAGTGTGAACCTCTTAATTTTTGCTTAGAGAAGGTGCTACCCTTTACATTTTAGGGATGGGAAGTGGCTGCTTTAATTCCTGTGCTTCAAAATATTTGTATTTGAATCTGTTTCTACTTTTATGGTTAGGTCATACAAATCATGCAAYCATACAAACCATACTACTCAGTTAGAAAGTGAAGAAAATCTGTAGAATGCAGCGATTTGGTTTAGAACACACTTTGTTGCAAGTTATTTCTCTTCTTGTAGGCCTGCCTACACCATATCTCAAGCAACGGTGGGGCGCGGGACTGACCTTTAACTGTTCTTCTTGGCCCATGGGCAGACGATGTGGGTGGGGGGCCCTGGTGAGGCTGCTCAAGGACAAGAAGGTGTCTTGGTGCCCTCAGAGCCCTTACACCTGATCAGATTATTTGAGATAAATCTACTACATTTCACATCAATTTCTCTACCTGATTTCTTGTTAGCTAATGCTCGTCTTTGAGTATGTCTCCTCGTCCTGGACACGTGCTGTCCCAGTCAATCTTCCTTCTCAGCGCTGTCACTATCATGCATACTTCATACGTTCCCTTTGGGTTCAATACACCAGTTTATCTCAGTTCAGCAGAAATAAATATATCTAGCCCAGATATGCAAGGACATTTTCACTCTAGGGTACCAAAGATATAGGCTTTACTTGAACCAATGACAATAGGTTAAAGTGAAAGAGTCCTAAGGTGTTCCTTAAAAAAGGAAGGCTGGATTATGAGGTTCCTTATTTCCTTTTTCTTCTCCTTTCCTTTCTGTTTCTCAGTAACATAGAGCAAACTGTTATTACAGGTATTTGTCATATATTTGTTTATTGTATTGTAATAGTATAAATAATGATTTATAATTATCAATAATGTTGAGGTACTAATTTCCATATTAGCAATATGTATTAGAAAAAGTTCTTAGTCCAAACAGCAATCTTCAGATGCTACCGTAAGGCAAATGTAAAGATTGGTCCTCTGAAAGAGCAGTTTAGGAATTAGATTAATTTACCAATAAGAACTCATCAGCCTTATAATGATTTATGTTTATTAAACTTTTGCATTATTTTAGTTGCACATACTCCTTTATGCAAGCATGTGAGAGTRAAATCACCAATGCCCCCCAATACTGGGTGAGAGGGCAAGGAGTTTTTTCCAGAACAATCATATTCTAATACATCTTCTGTGGTAAAGGAAGGAAACAAATAGGTTGGAGAATTTTTCATAGGTTTAGATATTTAGCTTCTTCCTGCTGCCTCTTTTTCAGTTCTGTGTGAAAYGTTGTGCTGCTTCAGCTTCCCAGCAATGTTGCATTTCTTCTCTCAAGAGTAGTAATTGCAATCTGGCAGGATAAAAGATTGATGCAAGGTCATTTAGTAAAAATTTTTCTTTCTTCAAATGAAGTTACTTCCTATCCTTTGCCAAGGGTTTATGGAGTGGTAAGGTGGCTGATCTCCATTTTTATTTTAATTCTTTGGCCACTGCTTAAACCCTGCCTTCAGTCACATGCTCTCTATGATTATTACGTTCTTCCTGCRCAGCACTTTGAGCCTTGAACATTCATGCATATGTATTGCTTTTGCTACTCCAGACAACGTGTTTTTTCTTCATTATGTCTGCTTCGAATTTTTCCATATATTTCCAGCCATATTGGATCTTTCAGAGAAGATGCTCAGAACGTTAAGTACTATGACAATGCTGTTGATTTTTCCAAAGACTCTAATCTTCTTTCAGGAGCTCCATAATGCTTAAACACAGTTTTCTCTCCTTTGTGATTTTTATTACGGAATTCCTCTCTTTGTTGTTTGAGTTTCAGTTGACTCCATTGCTTTTCAAACCCCTCCAGCTTTCCCTCAATTTTATTTACCTTAGTCTCAAAGGAAGCTGTGGAAGCTTGAAGGTTATCGATTTCTAAATGAAGAGATTGAAGAAGTTCTTTTACTGAGGTGTCTTGTTAAGTGTTTGAAGGTGGAGAGGCTGTGCTAGGCATGRAAGATGATGTTGTGTCTGCAGGGTGGGCTCACTTGACCCATCATGCAACAGGTTTTATTTAATCCGCATGCTGCTTCTAAGCACCTTCTGGTACATTTTTGTTTGGTTGTCTGTCTCAAGCAATGTTGTAACACTTGAGGAGRCTGTTATCACCAGGGTTTCAAAGACAGTGGTGGGCTTTTAGGCTCGTTTGTAATAGGAGCTATGACCTTTGCTGCAAACCCAACAAATGATCTATGTTGTTAGTGCTGCACAAAGCCACTGCGGTCAGCATGTGCTTTGTGTCAGGATGACTTTGCACAGCCTCTGTCTGTCTGGGGTCTTAATGAGACATTGGGCAAACAGGGATCTCACCTCCTCAACTTGTTCGGAAATGTCCAGAAACAAAGTGGGAGGAGGAAGAGAATCACAAAATAACAGTTGGGAGTACAGTGAGAGGAAAATGCCTTTGCTAATAAAAAGAGTTTATAACCAAATGGACTTGTTTAAAGCAAAGCAGACAAATATGTCTCCTTTTCACCACGTCAGAAAAAATGTGCTAGAATCATAGTCCATTCATTTAGCAAGCTGTTATTTTCCTCCCTTTACTTCTTTCTCTTAGGCTCTGTGTTTCAATCAGGATCCTCTGGCTCACAAATAGCCAGGTCACTTCTCCTGTCTCTTACCTTAGTTTTACATCTTTCCTTCATTAATGAAAAGTCACTATTCCAATGAAGCTGTTAAGCCTCTGGCCTTCTTAAGCAGTCAGATCTGGCAGTTCAGTAAATCATAAATGCCCAGCATCCTTCTGATAAGCTTTATTTCTGCCATGTTGCTTGGGGATTTAATCCCCACTGGAGATTGTATGCTGTCATTATTCATAGATTTTCTAATAGTATTGGTAGAGACTGGGAAAGATGTGAAATATTTTATGGTGAGGCTAGGGCACGCTGAAAGGGCATGAAACAGATTGCACTGGTGTGAAAGCTTTTCCAAATCTTTGTGATTTGAATAGTGCGCAAACTTTTAGGCTGGATTTTGCATTATTCAGTTTCATTTTTATTTTCCAGGGGAGAGCATTAATATTTCTAAACATGATATACAAAGTACACTCTCCTTCAGAAGAGTAGTTTTTGTAACAAGCTAGCCCCTCTTTCACCTGTGGTTGGCTCTGACAGATAAATGAGGGGTTTCCATCAGAGTACTCAAACAAAACTGCCAAACACTGAGGCTACTAGGGAAGCYTGGATTTGGGAGCAAATATTATAGTATAGGATTATTTTTATTCATTTTAAATATATCAATGATGCACAAAAATAATAAGACTATATGATTAAAGAGGAGTTTAGAGAGTCTTTTTCATTAGAAAGCACTGAATGTTCTCTGGGTGGGGGGCAAAACTCAGCACATTTCAGAATCAACTTTGACCCATTAGAAGATGATACTGATTGCTTTACYATTGATACAAAAACCTTCCAAGAGATGACAACTTTTTTATTTTTATTTTTACTTTTATTTTCATTCAATAGTGAATCCATGTTTTRCCTTCAAAATAATGTGTTTTAAAGTTTTCTAAGAAATGATGAATCTACAGCAGAGTCTTCTTGTAATTACTGCTTTTTTTTTTTTTACATGTTTATAGTCTCTATAATGTCTTAAATAATTTTACCTACTTCTTTTCCCAATCAAATGTTTTGGATCAAAGTAGAATTAATTACTGTTAAAAAGAGCATAAGCAAAATTAGCCATCTGTGTGTTTTACAATAGGTATTGTCTTCTAAGGTTCTCTGATTCTGCAAATTTTTTGTCACTCAAGACTGCAAGGAAAGTCTCTTCCATCTGGCACACCTCGCAAATAGCACCACTGAGTTAAACACACAGCATTTACCTCCTTATGTATAATGTTATCAAGCTTTAGAGCATGCTGATTATTAAAGTATTAAATGCAACACTTGTGACTTATGGTATTGCATGTGACAAAAAAAATCAGCTATGAAAATTAAATATCTAGTTTTTACTGACAAGAGTAACACTGAAAGCCTTCTGAAGCTGTTAAAATTATAGAAGATAAGGACATTTTTACTTTGAAGTAACTTGTTCAAAGCATGCTTGTAGTGCTGTAGGCTGGAATTTTCAAAGAAGCACAGGAAAGTTAGATACCAGGCTCTCATTGAGTTCCAATAGGGTGATCTAGAGAACTGAATTTAAGAATATCCTTGCAAAAAGGAGATTGGGTAGGTCTAGAGGGAATCAGTCTGGCAGTTTCTGAACTTCCTTTTAACAGGGAAGAAGCAATTTATTAGTACATGTTCTTTTTTGTGCATCTTAATATTCTTTCCCAATTTAGCAACACTAAAAAGAGGTCCTGAGTTACTGTTACATGTCTTCTAATTTTTTTTTAACTTGAAAAATAATTTTGCTTTATAATATGTAATAATTTTAACATGTATGACAATGAGATTTCTGGGCATAACATGTAATGCTGAGAAGCACCGCTTTCTAACTATATTAACTGGTATCAGCCATATCTTTCTTGTCTCTGGGAAGAACCTGTATGTTTAGCAGGACTAGGGTACCTGCAATTTGGAAATTACCATTATGGCACTGGCTGCTATTTCTCTGCACCTCTTTTGGTAACTGGCAGAAGTACAMTAACTGCCTATTTTATTTCCCCTGCACCTTTTCTATCTTTTATTCTAGAGGTGACCCACAACACCAGTTAGGGACCGGATTACTTTGGCCATTTGTATCACTTGCACTAAGTGCTTGAAGTGTTAACAGCTATCAAAGACGCTACATGGTGTTTTTAGAGAAATTAGGGGATAAACAGAAGAGGGTGGTGGAGGATATTTCTATTCTGCACAACAGCTGTATGCATGAGGGACAGAGAAAAGTCATCTGGAAACAGATGATATTTTCTTCTCTGCTTTTCTTACTCCTTGTCCAAATGTAGTTTTCTATCTCTACTCTTCTCCCATTAACACTAAGTTATCTGAGGCTTCAAACGGGRCTGCAGAAGACCAATGATGCATTTTCTCCATAAAGAAAAGGATTATGTTGTGTTCATCACAAAGAATACTGAACATTGCTGACTTCTTTAGACAAGAAAGCAGTGTAAGGAATAATAAGTAACTCATGTTTTCATATCCRACAGTTGGGGTGTTTTTCTTTTCTTGAAGCATGCTTTTACTATTGGTCATACTATTCATCTCGTTTGAAAAGCTGATTATAGTGTTCAGTTATGATCTCCTGAGGCAATAAAACCTATAGGATTCTTCAACACAGTTAGAAGTGCATTTCCTCATTAAAAAAAAGAAAAAAAACCAAAACCAAACTTATCTGCGCATCTGTTTCAAACAAGTCTTCTACCTATTAAAATGAGAGAGAGAGAGAGTGTGTAAAAAGTAGGATAGCTGTTTTCTGCCTAACAGTTCTTTCTCTTTCTTTATGAAGCCAACCTTGTCCTATTCTGCCACACAACGTAAATACAAGAGGTTAGATTCTGCTGTCAGTATTGTTTTCCTGGATAGTCCAGACGTTATCTGTTCCCTGGATTTTTTTTTTTTTTTTTTTTTTGCTGTGCCTGAAAGAAAACCAGGATGTTATTGTATCACTTCATTTCATATCAAATTACATTGTCACATAATGATATAATTGCCAAACACAAGCAGATGCAATTGTTATAGTGCAATAAAATGTCACAACTGAGAACACTGTTTGTATTTTCATTTAAAAGTTTGGTTTTCAATATGAAAGTTTGTAACACAGTTGTAATGTGAGTTTCAAGGTGTCTATATTTGTCTTCAACTGATGTGGTTTTATTTAGGTTTCAGAATTAAGAAAAAAATTGAAAGTATCAGTGTCCAAACTGCAGAAAATACACAGGTGGTGCTGAGGTCTCCTCTGTGCAGCAAGCACTTCAACAGTGAGAGTGCTTTCCTCAGTGAGGACTGATTTCGGAGCTRGGAGACTTCCCAATGGGAAGGGGAGATGCTGGCATGAGTAATTTTCAAACATATTTTGTGTATGGCAAATCACACATTGCACCATAAGCTGCATTTTCATTAGTCAAGTTGACCTTTATTGAAATAGAAAAATGTGGTGCATTACGAGAAATTAATCTATATGAAATGCAAAACTATAATGAGAATTTATCTTTTTTTTAAGTCTATGGAAATAAAATTGCAAAAGCAAATAATCTGTAAAGAATAGAGGCCCCCAAATTCCTTTTTACTGTTTTAAATATTAAGACTTAAACTAATATTTTCTTTTAATGGTTTTTCTGAATGATTTCTTTTAATTGATGCTACTGCAAGTGGAAAATTTTGGAATTTACAGTTATTTTAATGGATGTGATCTCTTTAAATTTTTTTCTCCCCCATCCTGTCTGCATTCATTACAGGCAAATCAATGAAAATTGATAAACCCATGATGGAGAAAAGGAATGTATTTGTATTCATTACAGGGGATTGGAGATAATAAAATGAAATGTTGTTATAGTGAGATATAAACCCAACCTAAGGAATTGTTCAATATGTGAATAGCTAGATACATTTCATTACTGTGATATGGAGCAGCTTGATAGCGGAAGCCAATAATTTAAAAAGTCTTGAGCACAGGGTTATGCTGACTATCCAGTTCAATACGTTAATTGACAATAAATCCTGCTTGCCTATAAAAAGCACTTGACTAGTCATTTTCAAGATGGTCATGATTTTTTATGATGCGGAACTTTTAATTTACAGGGATGATAAAAATAGATTTACTTTCAGCCACTTGTATTTGATTTAATTACCTAATCAACTATAAATCATCTACTATTGAAAAAGTAATTTAACAGAGATGATATTTTGTCGTCATTTTTTTCTTAAGTAGGAGAGAGTCTTTTGTAAAGGAAGGTGAAATAGGTTTTAGAGAAATTAAAAAATTCTATCCTTTTTAAGAAAGGGTTAGAAGTTCAGAGTGAAGAAGTTTCAATTTACTGAATGAAGGCCTTGATTTTTGGAAAGACTTGTTTATGGTTGCCTAATCTCCTGTTAAGAAAGCAGATAGTAAGAGAGCTGTATGGCAAAGGACTAGCTATGGATATTAGCGATTTGCAGTGGGCCTTGCGCAGTGGAACTTCCCTCTGTCAAGAGGCCTGTTTGGGATAATACCATGCCGCTCAATGATGAGAAACATACAGCGCGGCCATGGAGAAAGAAATTACTGTACCTTCTCCAGGCAAGGAACAGAGAAACCAATCTAAATCAGAATGGGAGTGACTTGATAGAGGATTGTGAGGCTTTCTATTGTGAGTTAAAGTGCAAATTTTAGTCCCTAAATGAAAACAGGATGATAAGTTTTCCTATATTTTAACGGCTATCTCACAAAAACTGACATAGTACATGAAAAAATCTAAACAACTAAAAGAAAGTATAGATTCAGAAAAAACAATAATACTTTGAATTAAGAAGGATGAGGCTTTATAAACAAAAGGTAACAATATTTAGAGTTTTCCATGTACAGACAATCTTATTAAAGAGGCAAACTATATACTGGGGTGAAAATATTTAATCCTATAAAATGTAGGCTCCTMAAGTCTAGCTTGAAAAATATTGTGAATCTCATAAATGCCATTGACAAGAGAGTGGGTATGACATCCTCAAAACCATGTTTACACGATGCTGATAGTGTTCGAGATGAAAAATGTTCCAGATAAACAGCTTTTGGAATATATGCAGAGAGGAATTTTTGGTCAGATGAATTACAGGTGTCAAAAGGGACTCAAAGATTACAAAATAAGAATTTATTGTAAAATTCTTGCTGTTTGGTATTCTTGTTTGACATTATTKTTAAAAACAGATAAAACCCCAGGTTCAGTACAGATATATCTCCTACTGCCTAAGTTTGGTTGGGGGGGGGAGGGAGGAGGGATGGAGAAAAAGGAAAATGAAATGCACATAGCGTTATTACAGGAAAAAAAATGTGTGTTCTAGGTAAGGAAAAAATAGTGTGTTAGTGTGGGATTATGAAAATAATAAAAACTAAGAAAGTACAGAACGTAAAGATAGGAACAGTCATGCCATTAACATTATGAACAAAGAAAAATCAATGCTAGAAAATATCTCCTGGAGAATTTGGGTCACTTTATGAGTTGGGAATAAAGCCAGCTTCTATAATAAAGGTAAAAGAATCATGTGAAATAATGAAAACCAAACCGGAAAGTGGAGATTTGAGACTAAATTACCCTGATAGCTAGAAGGTTTTATTAAATTTAAGGAAATAAACACAAAGAAAAGTATGTATGTTAATAAAAATGTGCATTTTTCTTATGGGTAACAACATGTTTTAAAAAACCTGAAGAAACAGATACATTATAAATCCTATAACTCTTTCCAAGGAAGACTTAGGAACTTTGCATTTTAATTTTCACAATCAAAGGTTTTATTCTGGGAAGTCCACAGTCTAATTCACAACCAATATGAAATTAAATCTGCCTTTGCCAAATTCCTCTGAATTACCAGAGGAATGAAAATTGAAATTTTCCAATGAAAATTGCCATATTGAGTTAGACTGGTACCCTTTTATCAGATGAGGTACTTGGAAGGCAGTATAAGAAACCCTGAACAGGGTAGCTAGGATATAGCTTACCTATGCAGAAAAGTTGTTTTTTCCTACTCAGTGAGAGGTTGGATTACAGAGACATGAAGATTATGTTCTCTCCAACTGTTCAGGGCTTCTTTTTAACCCYCCTTTTACTCAACTGAGTGTCAGAATTCATGCGATTTTAGAACAATTATTTAGTACAACTACTCATGTATGCTGCTGGGGATGAGCTTTTGAATTACCAGCCTTGTTTCAGCCCTCATTGWCTTATCTTATTTTGGGTTTGGGTCTGGATATTAATTTTCTGAGAACAGACTGACGTCTTGACTGTATAGGTTAGTTGACTGTGTGGCTTTGTTCCGTACAAGAAATTCTAAGTTGAAGCTGTCCTGATGTGTGCGTGCTTGCGTTTGCTGCCTCGGAAATGGACACGGCCCCAGACTAAAAGGAGGTGATGGCACAAATTGCACAGTCACATGAGGCACTCCGATGTTTCCGTCCAGAGTACAGGTGGAGACGGTGACTTAAATGGCCAGGACATGTCTGGGAATCGTGACTGATCTGGATGTCTCAGACTTGCTGCAAGTGGGTTAACATTTACATAGTTGATCCACAGTGATGACATACATGGCGTTTTCTGTTGCTGGAAACTACATACGTGACATAAAATCTTTGCACAGGATGATACTAATGGGAAACTGAAAAGATATAGAACCTCAACAGCATTTTTCTTTCTCTTGTAGTTGTGTGTAGTTACCACGCCCGTAGTTGTTTAATTCTTCTGTGATTAGGAATAATTCTAATACTAGTTTGCTTCAGGAATACTCTGGTTTATGAACTGACCGTGYGTGAAGTCCATTTGACAAGCATACAAACCAGTGATTAAGTTTCTGAGTATTTCCTAGGGGAAAAAGAATGAGTCTTCAAAACAGTTTTTTTCAGTGGTGGCTGAATGCTCTTTTGGCCTAGAAAGTCACCTAGATAACAGAAGTCTAAACATAATGTTGTGGCTATACTTTTCATGTGCTAAGTCCTGCCAGATTTTTGGTGTGAAATTTAAACACAGAATGTAGTCCCAAAATAAATACCATGATGAGCAGTATGCAAGATGTGATCACCCTTTGAAATATCAGAGAGTACTTTATTCCACGAGTAGACATTGGGCTTCTTCAAACACAAATGATGCTTCTAAAYATTTTTAAAGGTGACAGTGTCTTCCCTAAAATTTACTGGCAGAAAGGAAGAGACAATGTTACCTGTTTTGGGGTTTCGACAGTTACCTGTATTAACTTGCCTGGTTTATCTGCTAGTTCCCTGGGAGCTCTTGACAAAAAAACAGAGCACTGCCAAGTAGGTTATCTTATACAAATCATCTTCCTCAGTGTATAGTATCTTTCATATTAATTAGCATATAATCACTGAAAGGTAAAGGATACAGAAATGCAGTGCATTAAAGGAACTAGGAATGGGGTTGCAATGGGAGGAGGTTGGGAATTTTTGATGTTCATACTGCTCTGAGCGTGAGAGAGTTTACGATATGCTCTTACAGGTCCATTTTAACCAACAATCTTTTGAATCTGTGTACATGAATATTGCCGAAAGATTTGATAAGTCTCCCTTTTCCTGACCTCACAGTGCAGAGCAGTTGCTGCCTTGCCAGGACCCAGGTACACAAGGTGTASAGAGACAAGTGTACAGCCTGTGAATAGCAGCTATATAGTTCCCATGGCAACAGTAACTCCATGAACACCCTCAGAAGTTTCTCCCCCCTTCGATAGTTATTTTGCATTTTTATACTTTATCAGGCTAAATATTTTAAAGACAAAATTTTGATTAAATTAATCCTGCTTAAATTACTTTGGAAAGGAAGAATAGCAGAAAACTGCAGAAAGAGAAGAGAACATGGCACCTGTAACTACTTTGGTGACTGGTTGTTTTGATGTATCCAGAGGTAAACTAGCTTGTATTTATTTTTTGTGTAAATTTTTGCCTTAAAATAGTCCTTCTCTTCCCAAATATGCTATGATAAACCCCACTGAAGTCAGTTTTATTGGCTATAAAACTGATGTTGGGGGGGGGAGGGGGGGGAAGTGTAATATATAACAGAGTATAACTGAGTCCTCAACTTTTAAGATATTTCCAGTAAGAATTCAACTTTTTCCCCTATGTTCAAGGACCACTACTGAGTTACATCAGAGGTATGACAGTCATTTACATTTAGTCTTATTTCTACCCTTCTTCCCATCACAGTCTTAACAGACGTATCCCTATCACACATTCTCAGGCAGAAGTATTACAGACAGACTTGTTTTCTTTAACAAGTGTAGGTCACAACATTTTCATCTTTTTAACTGGATGTTTCCAGGTATTCTGTCCTTAAAAGGCACTCTGTTCCCAGATAAGGGCTTTGAATGATGCTGTGCGGCGGCTGCTTCCATAGAATTAAGGCAGAATTTTGCTATGGATTTTTCTGGGGAGGACTGAGTCCGTTYCGAATACGTGATTTTTTTAGACTGAACTAGGTGTGAAATAAGTATCAGATAACTGGCATTTGTTCTAATATAATAAATGAATAACAAAGCTTTTTTTTTTAAAGAGAGAAGAAACTGTCAGAATTATTTAGGAGCTGTTGATACTAACAGCAGGGCAGAAAGAAAGATCCTTTTCATTATTGTAAGAAGACACTGACTGCCTTTAAATAAACTCAGTCCTTCCTGAAGGCACTAAGTAAAAGCTATAACTTCTGTTATTACTGCAAATCCAAGTATAAATTGGGAATTGACCCAGACAGCAATTCCTTTTGTTTTAACCTTTCAAAYGCTAAAAAGGTGTACCTTTTTCTTCACTCAGTGTTTGCTAAAAATGGTGATTTATTATTTTTCACATAATGATCAAGATGTTGTCTGAACAATCATTTAAAGTGTTTCCAGGTTTCTGACTTAGTTATCTAATACAGATTCCCTAATTCCATCTCCCAGAGCAAGTTTGTGTGTCACATCTGTAGTCTTCCTAATGAGTTGCTAATGAGGCTTTGCAAATGTGGAGGCACAGACAATGWGGTGGTGGTGCTAGGAGGCTGATGTAGAGCTGGTTTGGTGAGCAAGGATTCAGCATCTGTAAGATTTAGTTATTGCCCCTTTCCCTGCACTTTTCCCCGTGTAACTCTAATRCCCAGAGCTTTAAGAGAGGTGAGAAAGATTCTTGGCTCTACTTGGATGCTTTCTTTATTTGATTAGGACTGCTTTGTATACCCTACTTAGAGTAGAAGTCTTGCAGTTTACATTCCGAAGTTCTGTAGCTGAAAAGGGAAAACAAAATCCTCACCCAACAGTAAGAGAATGCCTGATTTACCAAAATTAGTCTCACATTCAAAATTGATGAGGATCACATTTTGAATTGGTAACAGATGGAGAAGTTTTGCCTTAGTGTCTACAGTGCTTCTTATGCTAGAATATGTTTTTATTTCTTGCATAGTTCACTTGAGTCTTATAATTCTAGTAAGATCCCCCATAAACAAAACAAGGCATTTTAGAGTCTACAGTGTCTACTGCTTTCCTCTGAAGAACAGCGTGTCTTACTTCGTTAAAATGAAATATGAGCTAATTAAGGTGAAAGCATTTCATGCTTTTCATCACTTATTTTGGTTAGTCAAATTATATTAATGTAATCCACTTAATCTGAAGTATCTTTTTCACTAAAAATAGTGAAAAGAATGGTGGTGAAGAGAGTAGGTTAGCTGGTGAATTCCCCACTTCTCAAGAAAATGAGCAAAACTGAAAGGCTTAAAGAGCAAGCAGTTGGTGTTAATTACTTTTTCTGTATTGCCATTTTGGATCAAATTAACCTTTTGGTATGTGTCTTATATGTAAAACGTGGGAAGCTACATTACTCTGGGAACAGTGTACAGTCTGTTGTCATTACAGAACATGGCCACGGACCATTATTCAACATTTCTGCAAGTTAAGAAATAATTTTGATATGCTTTTTCTTACTGCTTAAGCTGCTTACTTACCAAGTTCCATCTTCTTTCTAAAAGAGACTCTTTATTTGTGAAAGTATTTATACAAAGAATACTGGCATTATTTTATAGTGACTTTCTAAAGAACCAGACAAGTCTACTTGAAGCTTTTCTTTGGTTCTAACTAGATATTTTATCATAAGTGAGCAGGGCGTTTCTGGTTCACTAGTCTTTATTGCTTTCTTGAATGCACTTCAACCTCATTCACAGTTCAAGTCTATATAATCCTTATGCCTTTCATACTTTTAAATCCTCCACAGTGTTTTCTGTATATCTGACTCTGCTAATATCCACAGAACTCGGGTCTTAAAGCGCTCTCCTGAGCTAGCATAATTCTGCACTGAGAGTGAAATACACGTTTTCACCAATCCCTTTACTGCTCATAAACAAGGGCAACGTTTTCTTTAATGCCAACATCCCCCGACCTCAATTTTCCCCTCTGAAACCCCAAATCCATTCCTTACAATGAAAATATGAACTGTAGCTTGCTCATTCATTTATTCTTGCTCTGAACACTAGTTATGAATCTGCTGCCCAATTTTCTTGAAAACTGAGTATGCTGTCAGTTTGCTGCTTGTTACTTCCTTCCCCCCAATATTTTCTCCTTGAACTTTAAATGAAAAGAGAATTTGTTTTGTGTAAATATGCAGACAAACTTGATAAAGGCCAGTCAGGTGACAACTTCTTTTCTGGATTGGTAAAAGCTTGTCTATCACTGTTGTAAGAGAACTTTACATATTTCACATTACACAGCTGTGCTAGTCACCAAACTAGATGGATTTGTTGGTAATTATTTGGTATTCTCTTGCATGTTACTAGGCACACTTGGTGTATATGTTGATGATGATGCATCATCAAGCATGCGTGTAGCTACGGTAAAGTCTTCTATAGCTAAATACCTATCTTGGAATAATTGTGGTTGTTTATGGAGTCTCCTGACTAGCTTCACAGCTGTTTTTCAAGCTACATGGAATCGACTATGTCATATTTGATACTCTGAAATCATAATTGCCAGTTAAGCGATGGCACTCAGGTGTGGGTCTTTGTCATTCCAATCTGTGGCGAGTTAGGATTTGTGTTTCATACAGTTGGTTAATGAGCAGTGGTAATCAGCATCACTGATGCCTCATGCATCAGTATAGTGTCATACAGAACAATCTTATGTCATTGTCTTCTGGGCAACCAAGCATAGCTCAGGCCCATCAGACCTGTAGCTGTTGTACTGCYTTATGTCACTGTGTTGGGTGTCTGTGCCCAGGAGCTGGCTGCAGGGGCTTCTACGAGGAGAGGCTGGGGCTGCCTCATGCCAGACACAGCTGGTTCCCTAACGACCCCACCACAGGGCACGGCTGAGCCCGTCAGCAATGCTGGTGATGCCTCTGGGAAAACAGATTTGAGAAAGGGCAAAGCCCTGCCTGGTAGAGTGAGGAGAACAGTGTGAGAAACAGCCCAGGTGAGAGGAGGAGAAGGGTGAGGAGGTGCTGCAGGCACTGGAGCAGGTACCGCTTCTGTCCAAACTGATGTTAGCACATGAATTAATGAGGAGGGTGTTAAATGAAAATTCTTCCACTGATGCAGACACAAAATTAAATAGAACTCTTGTTTTTATCTTGTTCACCATTCTTTCATCTCTGACATTTCAGGCAGTGTGAGGCACTAGGCTGATGCATTAGAAAGGTCATGGGACAAAAATATATAGTTTAAAAATGTATTRTAAGGCACTCTACAAGATTGGGTTTGGGCTACTGCAGAATAGCCTTGTTTTGGTGGATCACCTGATTTGCAGTCATTACAAATGAGAATGTAAGTTCAAGATGATCTGCTGTGGGTTGCTAAAGTAATTGCAGAACAAAGTCGTGTTCTCTGCTCTGCTCTTACAACTTGAGGTGTCCATCTGTTCTTCTGTCAGCTCTCTTTGCTTGCTTTGCCATTTATTTTGACAGAAACCTGTTCAGCCTCAGAGAGCACAATCAGAAAGCAGYCAGGTCTCCTCTTTTGCTATGCAAAATATTCAGCAAATCTGTTACCCTCCATCCCTCACGCAATCACAAAATTCCCTTTCTGAGGTTAGRACATTGTGTCAAAGCAGGAAAGCCTCAACTAGATCGATTTACAAAGCTAAAAAGATGACGTTTTCTGACTAGACTGAGCAACAGCTGTGTTCCTCAGGCTATGCTATTTCAACCCTGAAAGCATCGGGAATTTCTGTTTAGATCCATAAAAATTCTTTCAGCAACAGTATCTACACGTCACCTTTCCAACMAAAGAATCAGAATATTTTAGCATGCTATCATGGCCATTATGTTTAAAAATCTTTTTTGTGATTTTTGTCGTTCCAGTTAGGCAGTCTCTTTCTTACGGAGGCTTCAGTATGGCATTGACTATGCTGGTGGGCCTCTGCCTTGACACATACCTACTAACCTGTTCATTCTAATTCCTCTGTCTTTGAAAATTACTTTTGCAGGTTTTATTATATTGRTTTAAAGAGTTGTATAGTTTCAGGCTCATCTCTGTTGCAAATGTGCCCTAGATTTTTTCCTCAAGCCTCACTCAATGAAGGTTGATGGCAAAGAAGCTTAACACGTTGTTGGTTTTGTGGAATCATATTGTTTTTACATGGACCGTGTGGGACAACTATGTTTCATAGACTTGCTCATTATCAGGAGTGAAATCATRTGGATTGCTAATCAAAAAAAGCAAGAAATATTCAAGTGAATATGGATCTTGATGCTGTCATTCTACATGGGTCGGATRACATGCCCTTGTTCTTTACAAGCATTAGACTCTGGGTCAGTCTGTATTTGGATTTCAGGATGAGTAGGCGTCTTTAGCCTTGTATAGTCTGAGATGCTTTAAGGACACATCATCTCAAAAAACATGACTAGATATATAATGGCAAAGTGTTTGCAAGGATGGAATCTACTTAGACAGCAGTTCTGTGAGAGTTAACACTGTTGTTTGGTCATCMGTTACGGTATAGATTTTGCCATCACTTTTCTATCCCTATTCTGAAGTCTTTGTCAAAATGAAGGAACTGTTTACTGTACATATATTCATATATGATATTAGAGAGAAATGGAAAAAGGCAGAAATGTCATAGAATTATTTTGAAGCTTGCCAAAGATCTTTTTATATTGCAAAGTACTTTAACAAAAAATTAATCTTTTCTGCTGTGACTAGTTTTGTCATTAAGTAAATGAAACTGTTTTGGCTTTAGGTTTTAAAACTAAAATGGGAATAATTTTTCTCCTCTCCTGCATAGCAACTGAAATCAATATGAATGTTACTAATCAAACTGCCTAGACCCATTCTCATTCTCACCCTTACCACTTCAACCTTTCCTGTAAGTACCTTTAGTTAGCTGAAATACAAGGTATTTTGAATAACCAGAGAGAACAGAATAAACAGTCACACATGCCTTTTTCTTCTGTCTCTTCCTGTATACTAAGGTGGTAATATTTTTACATTTACTTATCTGAAGATTACCCTCTGCTGCACTACCCTTTCAGTGAAAATTGAAATATTGGAGTTGGCTATTGTTAGTTAAAGAAAACTTTAGTTAGTTTATTTTTCAGACCACTGAAAGGAATCTGTGAAGAAGAACATACTCTTATTCAGGTGAACAATGTGCTAATTTTTTCTTAGGTTTTAAGGCACTGCAGATTATAACTTTGTAATTATACTGGAATTAAACAAAGAAGGGCATGCTATAAAATATCTTAATTGTTCCACATTTTCAGGCAGTAGGCTTGATCATGTGTTTGTGTATTACCTGCTTTCTTTAATAGTCACTAGCTGGAGGAGAGACATATATGTTTTATAAGCCACCTGTACAAATGCAAGGCTATTAAATTGCCTTCTGTTGAGAGTATGTCACATTTAGATTCAAAAAACAAGGAGTATAGTTCGAAATGGATTCTTCATCCATGTAGGTATCACTCTGCTTTTTTTCAACACCATGTGAAGCTCTCACAGCAAACCCCCATGTGACAAGTGTGAGTGCAGAAGCTCTTCATCACAACTTTGTGCCTCTGCGTTGGAGCCCAGGAGGGCTTCAGAGGGACTGAACTCGGGTGGAACTGAGGTTTGGGAGGTGTAGAGGAGGCAGAGTCCTCTTTTGCCCTTTCTCTGCTTTGCAGGGGGAGGAACAYGGTGGTAGGAGAAAATCAGCTTCCCCTGATCCTATAGGAATTTGCAGTGCCTAGTTCAGGAACAAGGCCTGGTCCTAATATCAAAAGTAGATGCGTCTCTGAATTTGGCTGGAGTTCTAGCAATTTTGCTAAAAGTCAGCAGTCAATATAAGGTCCAGCTACCTGCCTGATCCCTTAGCTGCAACAGTCAAGCATTTGGCTTTTCCTTAAAATATCTCAAGATAGTGTTTTCAGTATTGATCACACTAATCAGCAGTTAGCTTTCTCCTGTGGTCTAGCAAATCCTGAATCTACCGTTCTGTGTCATAAAGTAATGCAGAAAGTCTGGGAAGATGGGGGATTTTTACTTTTAGAGAAACAATGTACATTGTTTTGCTTATGTCTTTTTTTTTTTTTTTTTTTTAATATATACCATTATTTGAAATTATATACACGATGGATGTTATAAAGAAATTTAAGTATGTAGCACATTCTTTTAGGGTTATTACAGTTATAATTTCTGCTGCAAATCAGCCATCTACACTGTGATGCAAATGGATTTGCAAGACTCACTACTGGTAATCAATGAGGGGGGGGAAAAAAAATCATTGAATGATTTGCTAGATCTTTCTGTGCTTTACAGCCTTTAGTAGGGAGCCAGATTTAACTAGGGGTTTGGATGGTGACCGTGAGAGAAGTAGGGTGGGAAATATTTTCAGTGACACCATTGGCTTTGCACTGAGGCTAACATTAGCTTTTTATGTATAGCCTGATGTAAGACACAAAATGAGAGAAGTTATGGAAGTACTGAGTTCAAGGAGTAGAACGTGCTGTATTCTAGTTCGCTGCAAAACAGTTCACACTGAATTTAGGAAGCCAAAACAAATCAAGTACATTAAAGTACTTCAACCAAGAAGTAACAGAAGTGTCCATCAGGATTTCAGCATGCTTCTTGAATAACATAGGGTGAATTTAATGAGTGACTTCAAGGAGTAATATGATAGTTATGTTCTGAAAGTGAATGAAGATTCAGAATCTGGAATTACACCAGAGTTGTAGGAATTAACAATCAGCTGCATAAAAAGAATCATCTGCAGTAGATGAAGAGACCATTAGTTCTTTGAAAATGTCTGGTATCTAAGATGACTGTTAACARGGAGACCTTAGCAGAAGAGAAATCAGGGTTTTTTTTGTGAACAGCAGAAAATGAAGTCTGGTTTCCTACACTTTTTTTGCATCTTAAATCCCCTGCATGTCTCTATTTCAAACACTTYTCACGTGTGCATTCTCCTTGTATTGTAACCTCCTTGTTCCCTCCAACACTGCCCTGTCCACCCCACACTTCCCTCAGGAACCTGCTCGGGTCCCCAGTGCTCCCCCTCCAAGTCTCTCCCTCTCCTCTGTGGTCCTGACAGCATCGACTCTCTCCGTACTTCTCTCCAGTGTTTCGGTCAGTCACCACTGTCAAAAGCTACCTGTGTATCAATTGACAAGCTAGGTGCTTCTGACAAAGATGAACTCTCCTGTCTTTCCTTTGACAGGATATAACAAAGTGTCTTTCCTCTACCCAGATGTCAAGCTTGGTTAAAACTGATCAGGGAGGTGCTAAAAATATAGTGAATATCTGAGAAAGAACCATAGCTCAAGAACATCTGGTGTCGCTGGAACAAATACTCTACCTTTTGCTCGGGGAAACACCGGTTCATGTTGCTGGGTCCAAACAGCATGTCAAACCTTCAAAGGCTCACAAAAAAAAAAAAAAAAGAATAAGCAAGTCATGGCTCCAGCAACATTACACTGGSCACCCCCCATCACCAGGACCGCAGTGCTAGCAACTCCCTGGGGCTCGAGCAGCAACAGGAGACATCCAGGACTGCAGTCCTATTGTACTGGTTGACAGTTAAAAACTGTTATAGACTCCGATACTTTGAAAAAACATCTGTATCACCACCTTATGTTGAAGCAGTCTCTGRTGAGAGTACAAAAGCATATCCGCTTCTTTTCCTGAATTAGGCTGCTTCATGAGCACAGGTTAGCTGATCTGATGAAAGGATTATGGCTATATAGGTATGTGTTTTCCACAGCTCAGCGCTTTCCCCTACACCTCTAAATTCCATGAAGACAGAGGTGTGGGAGTGGGAGATWGTGTGAATTTTGGGTGTATGATATCCTTTCCATGACAGCAACGTTGGACCTAGTATGTACACTTATAGTGACTGAGCAGATCCACAGATGCCAGCAGCAAACATGCTATCTGGATAAGGCTGATCTGAGCAATATAACAAACCTGAATTTCCAAAAACTTTGTCAGCAGAGGTATTTTTAAAAGGGGCAATCTTCTTCTGTGAACTAATAACTGGTTAAAAAATAGAAACAAAGAATAGACATAAATGCTAAAATTTCATGCTGGCAGGAGGTTATTAATAAGGTCTCGCAGGGCTCTGTGCTAAACTTTGTGCTGTGTATTTAGAGAGACTTTCTCTGACAAAGTTTGCTTGATGTAAATTTATGCAGGGCAATTTAATCTATAGCAGACATGGAAAAGTTACAGGAGGATCACTTAATATTGAGTTATTGGACAATTAATTCAAAGTATTTTTTATAGAGAGGAAAGTAATTCTAACTTTACTTATGTCATTATGGGCTCCAAATTAAATATTGCCACTCACAAAAGACATCTTAAAGTCATTGTAAATTGTTCTCTTAAGACATCAGGTTAGTGCTGATTTGCTGCCAAAATACTAAGTAGAACATTAGGAATTGCTAGGAAATCAAAAGAGAACACAACAGAAAATACCTATATGAGGAAAGATTAAATAAACAAGGACAGCTATACAACTCTGAAAAATTACTTGGGGAAAAAAATATCATCTACATCAGGGTTCATTAATGCTCTGGTCTAGGGATTGTATACATTTTCTGTAATCAGATAGATGTCTTGAAATTTTCCCTTAAATTAAAAAGAAGCTCAAATAAATCAATGTGGGATGCCAAGACAAGAAACAGGAAAATCTTGTCTCTATTCAGCCACCAGCTGACTTCTGATTTTGTGTGAACAGTTAAAGACTTCTTTTTAGTTTCTGAAGTGAACCTAGCCCTCTGACAGCCAACATTTCCAGTCTCCAGACTATGAAAATAGACCTGTTATCCTCTGAGAGCTAGATTTACATAAATTCTTGTTTTCCTAATGTTGGTATGMTTTTGCATTTCTCACAGGTTTAAATTGGTATAGCTTTTCTGCCTCTGTTACCAAGTGTTGCCAAATTTTAAAATTTGGTATCACAAACATATGAATACCATGTTCTGTTCTCCCTGGGTAATTAAATGCCCTTTATTTTTCTAAATGTGGGAAAAAAAAATGTTGTTGGTTTTTTTTTTTTTCTTGCACTGTGGGGACTATTACATTAATTTTTATGGAGTAAGTGTGTCCAGAAAGTTCTGGTTTGCCACTGCACAGAGTTACATGATGAGAAAAGATCCAGATTTTAAAGCATAGAGACTTTGACCCACTTACTTCCATGGCAAACAATCACCTCTAAAAATATTTCTAACCTTTCTTTAAAGTTGCAGAAAAAAAGGGTAAGTAAGTGCTTTAAAGCATTTGATGTATAAGGTAAAGCATTCGTTGTAGCAAGGTCCCCTATTCCCTTTCCCTTTTAGCAGCAGATTTTATTTAAAAAAACCCACACCTTTGTACTCATTTTTCAGTTGCACCATTGATGGTATTATTTGCTCTTTCCTGGGGAAAAAGAAAAAATACCTTGATAGTGGCTCACGTATGCTGCTTCTGTTAGAACTGTGTTATTTCCTTGAAGAGGAGACAAATGCTTGCAAAAGAGGAGAGAAGAGCAACACAGATTGTAAATACAACTTCTGTTTGTGATCTGGATGTTTGCTTGCAGCCGTACTGGTGGGACTGACAAGCAAAGGGCATGCTCTCACTTGCCACTGCGGGACCCGGCTGGTAGGGCTGCAGTGCGAGGAAGCCAGGAGACATTCTGTTTGGCAGGAAGAAATCCTTCCTGACACTGCTGAGGCCTCTCCTGTATTTTTCCAGCACCAGCAGTGCGCTAATGCTGTCAACTTTCCCTGACATTGCATGCACATGAAAACCTTGCTCTTTACCTCTTATTACTGTGCTAGCAAATGCAGTTATACTGCAAAATGTCACCGTTACCAGTTTGTGTTACTTGCAGGGTGGTTTTATGCTCTGTCTTCATTTGGAAAATGCTTTGCTGGCAGATATATATTTCTCTCCATAAAGCATTCCTAGCAATCTGAAAAATAACAGTTTGATCCATAGTGCTGTGTCTAGCTGACAGTGCAAAGAGGAGATTCTTCCACGTGTTCATGCACTATGCATGAAACGCAATTACTCAACCCTGAATGTGATCAGGGCATTAGGCTCTTCCTGTGAAAAATTTCCGTGTATCCTTAGTGATCCCAAGGGTCTTGTCTGATAACTTAGAAAGCAAGATGAGGGGGGGAGAGTGTCTTTAAAAATATGTTTGTCACAAAGGGTTAAACAAAGAGAAAGCCGATTTGCCAAGCTGGAAATGGGTGAAGGGATTTACAGTAACGTTTAAAAGCAGCTAAGAAAATTTAGGGAAATGCAAAATCAYGTAAAACCAGATAACCCTAGAGGAATAATAATATTCAGAAAGTCACAGTGAGTCAAAAACACTGGTTTGTTTGGTTTTTTTTTTCCATTTCAAAACCAACAAAACTAGATGGGAACTAGGTACCCCAAAGGCTCATTTCTAYTGCATAATCACTCAGGTAAGAATTTCAAAAAAAGCCACCCATAATCTCCACATCCACACATAAGAGCTCACTATTCAATAACATCACCAACAAAACCTAAAGGATGTCTGGTCTCCTTATTTGTGGATCTGTTGAGCCTGTGATTTCGGATTAATGGAATGAGCACAAAGCAGATACAGAGCCCCTGGCCTCATGCAGAATCTATTCTGTTTCATCTTGTCATGCTGACATCCTGAACTCCTTGCTAACATCGACTCAGTATAATTGCCTCTTTGGCTACTGAATGGTCATATTTTCTCTACCAACATATCTTTCAGATTTTAAAAGAGAGATAAATTTAAAAGGAAACGCTTAGGTCAGCATCATAACACAGTTTGCTCCTTTAATAAACATCAAGTTCATCTAAATAGATATGAAGAAATATACTAAAATACTACTTTCAGCAATTCTGAAATAAAACCAGAGAAAACTCTTTTTCTGTGCCAGGTAGATTAAAATGTCTGTGCCAAATGTGATGCTTAATAATGCAGTCAGAAAATGCAGATAGGTGAAGCAAATCATGGCAAACCCAACCAAATTATTCTATATAATCTACTTTTTTTGGATCCTAGACACTGGAAAAATTTAATTCTAGCAATATTATAAACAAATTTCAGGTTTAAGAGGAAATATGTCAGTATAGTTATTGTCAGTTTTGATATATTAACTAATAGCTTCTTCAGATCCAGGTTAATAAATGAACTGTAATAAAACTATGGTGTGCACGTCAGTTGGAACATAAAAGGTAGTGATTGCAAATCCTTGAAAACAGTATCTACCTAACCAAAATATTATCAATACCTCGACATCAGCAACATGACTGACTGAAATATTATCCATCGTATTCAAATAACAAAAAATTATTAGATTAATACACRTTTTTAACCTCTTTTATATTCAGTAATATATTGGATTTATATTGTTTGGGATGACTTCTGTGAATATTCAGACAAGTAAATTTAATGGCAGTAATGTTGCTGAAACAGTAAATTTTAAGTGATTATTAGAGAACGTTCATCATAAAGTTAAAGTGGAACTTGGAAGCCTGAGTGGTCACAGTGGAGTCGGCTGCCAAGAACTCTCCTTACCCAGAGGAGAATCAGAAACAATAGGATGAATATCAGATACTCATAATGTACACTGTTGGTGTCCAATTAATAGACTAAAAATTGGAAAGAATTTGGCAGATAAAGGAGGGATGAATAAATTACAGAATTGTAACCTGCCAATAGACAAAGGTGCAGAATTTTTTAAATAGTTTCCCACTCCAAAAAACTCACACAGCATTTTTAATAAAACAGTCCTATACAGGGGCATCTCACACCCCAGAGAGCCTTCCCAGCTGCAGTTGTAACAATCCAACTCCAAAGCTGAACTTCATTTTAAGCCAATTTAGTTCCAAAGGGCCAAACTGGACCCAAAATCTCCCATCTGTAAAATGAAGTTTTGTAGGTCACAGTGCTCTTGATCAGGTTCTTGGTGGACAGTTGTCAGCCAGCACCACAAGTAGCTTTCATAGTTATTCATGTTGGCAGTCTCAGCAAAAGGACTGATGAATATGCAGACACAAGGCCTCCATTAATTGTCCTTCCTGAGATACATTGGCAATAAGGGGGCATAGTGAGAGTTCTCACTGCTGTTCTCCTTTGTTTGCTTTATGTTGTAATGGAAACCTTCCCCTCCACAGCTTTTAATCCATAAAACTCTAAATCCTCTCCCCGTGATGAAGTCTGCGTGCTCACACATGTGCTGCCTTCCTGTGCAAACAGAGGGGCTGTGGGGCTCTGAGGTCCTGCACAGTACTAGCCAATTTAGCATGTACAAACTTGCTGCATTGGGGAATAGGAAATATCACTAATCTAAGATTCCAGGAAAGTTTGTTTCAGTTTTCTGTTTCATTATGGATGCACTGTTTTGAAATCCATGAATGTATTTAAGATCTATGAAGACAGGCGCATAAATAATTTTGAAGATATGGGCCTCGGTGCTTTTGCCTCTCTAATTCCCATCTGTAACGGAGTACAGTGGCATGGCCTTACCTCACACTTGTACTGCAAGGTACTTACTCTCCAAGTAGGTACATGAATGTCAAGGGATTATCTGTGAGGATGTGTGGTAGCAAGTCCATGGAGGAAGAACATAAATAGAAGTGAATCATGCCTTTTGTTACCAGAATGAAATGTCAGGTTTATATAAGTGCAGGTATTGATTTATGAAAAGAAATTTAAGAAAACCACCTGTTTATTTGAAGAAGTCTAAGCTGAGTGGCTAGCACATATGGTTATTCAAACAAATTTAAATAGAACATGCAAGTTAATGTTTCTAAATGTGCRAAAAGCACAGAGCAGTCTTCAATAAGCACTTATGGACAGGACCTTGACTTACATCTATTCCAGAAGACAGTAACCAAAATACTGTTGATGCTGACTGTCAAGTAGTGCAATGAGGAAGTGTAGCCTGAAAACAAAAGGGCGCTTTATTATTGTATTGTATGAAAATTACTGTGCAGTCTGGGATGATAACCAAAAATGCTATAATGGGTTTTCACTCTGTTTCCAGCGGTCAGCAAGCATACCCTCTCTTTTTTTAATGCAATTTGTAAATGGCTCCATCTACTACTGCTGACATGCCACTTGTCCCTGCAGCACTAATGCTGCCATGCTGATAGTTCAAATTTTCTGGAAGTGGCCTTAACTCTTAGTGATTGACAGGAATTGCTGAGTTCCAGGAATGCCAGTTCARCCTGGAAAGATGTAGAAAGAAAGAGATGCTACAGAAAACTTTTGAGACAAGGCAAAAAAAAAATTGGAATTAAGGAAAGGATGCTCTGCTGCTCAAATTTGTCTCATGTTAGCACTGAAATCCAGTTGAAGGGAGTTTTGTCACTCTCATTCAAAGTTACCAGACAGATGAAGCCCATGGACTCTGTCCAGAAATATAATGCACTCACCTGTAATATCTTGAGATATATCTAATGTTGCGCTTCTGAAAGTAAAAACATTTTCTGGAAGTAAAAATACCTAAAAGGAAACAAAAATCTTGKTATTTATATTCTGACACTCAATAGACTAGCAGCATTTCATACCYGCTGGACATTCAGTCTTTAAAATGCTAATGATCACAGAAGATGTAAGGGAAGACAGGATCAGACCTACATGATTTAGACTCCAAACCTAGTTTAATTCATGTCAGTAGGAAAACTTCTGCACATTTCAGTGGACCAAACTGAGCTTCTGACATGGTGTTACATTTTTATTCACGAGTTGTACAATTCTCTTTCATCTATCAGAATTTCTGAGTATCTATAGTTTTTAAGACTCAGTATATGTGGTATTTCTGTCTTTGTATGGGTCAGGGTMATCTTAATTTGATAAGATTAGAATGAATTTAGATCAAATGACATTTATTAATCTGATTTAGTTAATAAATGTATATGCATATWTATAAGCAGATTTATGACTCTCCAAAAGCAAGAGCAGAGTTCAGGAAAAATGAGAAAACTGAACCCTTGCACTTTGTAAGCAGAGAGATTTGTACACATGTAGTGTGACACGTCTCAGGTATCATCTCTGAAAAATTGTAATTGTAGGTAAGGTATAGACTGTTTATGAGCTTCTTGTGGATCACATGGATTTATTACCTTTATCAACAACTGTGATAGTTGTATGCTGGCTTGCAGTACTGTGGGTTACGCCTACACAAAATGGTTAGCAGGGCAGCTTTTACTTAATTGTCACTGTGGGTTTGTCTCAGAACCATAGTCCTACTTTCCCACTTGTCTGCTATGTTTAATTGTTTGTTACTCAGAGGAACACTTCTATCTAACTTAGGCACTAAACATTTTCATATGCTGAAGGTTAACCACTGAAAAAGTTAAGTTTCTTTTTTAATGAAAAAGGAAACCCATATCTGCTCCTCAGGAGGGCTTCCTCTCCAACAGCTAACATGTATTAGCAATTATCCTTCAGAGGGAAAAGCTGTCTAATTACTCCATTACCTCAAGTGCAGAGCACTCACCTGGGAAGCCACCAGATCAAGGTTCAGGTCCCATCACTGACTTTAATATTAATTTATGACTTGGCATGTGTGTCTGATAATGAAATAATGATCTGTTTTACAGAGCTAAGATGGCTGTAGATTGGATTCTAGCTTTTTGGGAGACTGCTCTCCATCTGAAATAGGGGTTTGTAATTTTCAAAACTGTTTTTTAGGGTATGAGGTAGCAAAAGATGTTATTCAAGCACTCCAATAATAGTAAGTATAACTTAATTTCAGAAAACACAAGCAAGAAAATACTGGGAGTTTCTTCTTTTCTTCTTTCACAAATACAGATACTTATGTAAAACTTAGACAAAAGTGTTCTGGAAGTTTGGGGTAATTTTTTCCTAACCAATCTCTATCTTATTAAAATCAGTCCCTTCTTCCTGCTCCCTTTACAAGGAAAGTTCAACTGTACTATGCTGGCATTGGTTATTAGTTTGCTAGGGGTTTCTGATTTACCTGAAGAAACAGAGCTTAAAGATTTTTCAAAGCTACTTTAGCTTGTGCGCAAATAACCTTGTTGCTTAAACTTTTTTTTTTTTCCAAAAGACTCATTAGCCCTTGAAGTCTTTCTTCCTAGTGATTCTGCCTAGTGGTYACAGATCTTCTGTTGACACGTCATGCAAACGTCTTTCTCTAGAGAGRAATAGGTACGTCTCCACTGAGTGAGTCACGGCCAGTGATTTCACATCTTCTGCTGTTAYTGTGTTCAACTGTTAACTTCACATTTGTGTAACTGAGTTGCCGTTCAGGTTTCTGGGGTGTGATATGTGTTTGAAGAAAACTTGGAGGAGTCCATTTGCTCAGAAATATTCTTAGAAACATTTAGTTTCTAAACTTAGCTATGAGAAAAATTTGAGGAACGCGCAATCTAAAAATTTTAGGTTGAAATTCCTTTGGTAGTAGGACTTTGGGGCAATTCTTGGTGCTAGTGTTGTTTATAAGGGGCAAGTCTCTTGGGCACTAACAYGATACAAATAAAATCGGTAAGCACTACAGAATAAGTCTTGCATGAAGGGGGCTGCCCTTTCTTTTCTATACTGAGTTAGATTTCAGCTGGATGTCCTGTACAAGCTGTTATGAGATAAGTGAAGGTCGAAAAATGAGCTGCATTGGTGATATCTATAGATTGATATTTTTAAAGAAGTTCAGGCAGTGTAGTTACCATCATCTTTAAATGAAAGACATATGTTCAACAAAATGTTTGACAACTGACATTTGAAAGGCAAAATTCTTATTTATGATATTTAAACCGCAGGCAATATCCAAGGCATTTTCTCTCTTATAGCTACAGTGTTTAATAATTAAAAAAGGAATTTCAATAAGTTTATTAAAACATAAGAAGGTCAGGTATTAAAAGAGAATTACATCTTGCAAAACCRTAAGAACTTATTTTGTTATTTATACAGTCATTAATATTACTGAACAGAACTGTTCCACAAATAATAATTAGATAGTCCAAGCAAATTCTTCATGTTTCTACTGACTACTTTAGGCTTGTTGTGGTTTAASCCCAGCTGGCAACTAAGCACTAGGCAGCCGCTCGCTCACTCCCCCCCGGTGGGATAGGGGAGAGAATCGGAAGGGTAAAAGTGAGAGAAATCATGGGTTGAGATAAAGACAGTTTAATAGGGAAAGCAAAAGC
>JASVER010000008.1:4517328-4704948 GCA_030449065.1 Oceanodroma leucorhoa
AAAAAAATTAACTCTATCCCAGCCAAAACCAGCACAAGGCTAAAGCAGTCCTGCTCAAGTGAGAACTTGAAATGGCATATTGATGATGCAGGCTTCAAAACAAACACAACTACCTACCTACTTTGGCTGTGCAACTGAGGTGATGCAATGACTGAAACAGGCAGGTGACTAACAAACAGAATATTTGTGAATACTGAAGAACAGTGACTTCCTCCTTTCCTATGAGCTGATAGGCATCACCAAAAGAAGCTATATCAAAAGCCATAAGAGCTAATGTGTCCTACTGAGGAACTGATCTTACATTATTGACAGAGACTGAAGCTTTAATATATACCTAATTAGTAGGCATTAGTTGTAATTATGCAGTCAAGAGGTACACAAAAAAACTGAGACTGAAAAAAGTCCTATAACTAATAGGAGAATGTGCTGAGATGGCATGTAGTGAACTGACTAACTGTATATAGAGAAACATCATGAATTATAATCTTTAGACTTAGGTTACTGAACAGATTTCTCTCTTTGACTGAAAGGTACCTTTTGAAAAACTCAGATGAGGCCAATAGGCTTTGGACTGCCCTTACTACTTTAATAATCTGCTCATGGAAGGGATATTGAAAAAACCTCATTTGCACATCTAAGTGCTTCAATAATGCTCACTTATGTAATTTTGTTCTTTCATCTGCATTTCAAAATACGTGTTTACAGGTAAGCACTTAGCAGCTTGCAAAAATGAAATTCAGAGCTCTCATAAACCATCTTAAACCATATGGGAGTGGCAAATCATGTGTAAGTGAAAAACAAACAAACCCCAAACTCAGAAATTCAAAGTAAGCATTCAGTAATTCTTTACCTAATTAATATCTACTGCTGAGTGGTAAACCAGTTTGATCTACTCAAAGGAGATCTGTAGTATTTGATGCATATTGCACCCAAGTCTAYAGTGACTATTAACCAATTTTTGCCAGAGATTACATAAGCAAAATATATAAAACTTACAGTAGGAGGCCCAGTGAGTCTTCTGTTACCTACAAGAAGAGTGATGGCATTCCATATAGTTATGATGAAATTAATTTTAGATTAAAGCTTTGTATAAAAAATGATATTTTAAATGAATATTGTTCACCCAGAAGCAATGTCTGCTTTGCTGACACTCCCATAGAGGAACATCAACTAGATGTGGCAGATCTCATCATATGCCTGAACCACAGAAGATTATAAAACACAGAAAAACAATTTGTAAAAGAACGTGCATCTTGACCATCTTGCCCTCTTATCTGCATCATCAACTTCAAATGCTCCCACCAGCTACAAGAGAAAGCTTAAATCAGAAAAGGCAAAAAGGTGAGGCACAGAGATTCTTTCAGATACCTTCAGCCTCCTCCACAAAAAAAATTTCCCTTTTCTTCAGTCAGAATGAATAGCRAATTACATTCCAGAAGGAAAGCTAATTATTGTCTTCCTTCAAATTTATCTTGTTCCCCAGAAAGTCTAGCAATTGGGTCTGTGAGAAGCTGAAGGGTATTTTATTCTCWTCTTCTGTCTAGTTTCAGCTCAATCAGCTGCTCACAACATACCACTTACCTACCCAGCTAATCCTATCCTGGGTCAGTTCCTCTACTTTGTTAAAGCTACTGATCTGTAAAGTCACTCCTCTGTTGTGCCTTGAAGGATCCTTCTGGGTCAGCTTCTTTTATTTTGCAATGTGTTTGACAAGACCAGTTTGTTTAAGGGGCCTTTTCCAGTACTAACCACATGACTAAGGTTAAATCCAACTACTCACCGGTGTGTTTTATGCCTTTGGGAGTAGTCATACTTCTGTTATCTCAAAGATTTTTTTTATCCAGCCTAATCGTTTGTTTCTGAATTTTTGTACCAGGAATGGCAGAAAAATACTGAATGCTTTGATAACTTTTTGATCTTTTATGATCCATATGTAAGGATCATGATTGCATTCTTGCAATGCACTAGTAGTTTCCAGTACCACAGGTGTTAGACTTCCACACCAGGATGGCAGYGGTTGCCCTGACGTGTAAGTCACTGCAGCATAAATTCAGTTAACTTGCTTGTAAAATGTGTTCCCTAAACTCTGCAGTTTTCACAGCTTTTACTTTCAGAATGATAGAAGTATTCAGGGTCAAACTGATTTTTGTACCTTTGTTTTTCACTTATAAGACCCGTTTGTTTCGCAACTCTGACTGGACTGTTGATTCACTGCTATGCTTTGTGTGTTGATGAGAAATTTCCTTTTGCAGACACAAATGACAAAAGTACAGTACAATAAAGGTCTCAATTATCAGCAGTACTCCTGAACAATATAGTTTTGAGGCTCAGCTGTTAAACAGCATTATAAGTTTAGGGAAATTTTTTACTCCCAGTTGAGCCTCTTTAGCTTTATGGTTAGTAGCTTAGGTGAAAATTGCAGAAGTAGACTTACTGGAGATTCACACGGATGGCAAGCTAAAATATTTAACCACTGCTATGTTCATTGGCTTTACACACTTAGGTGGATATGCTGGAAACTCATATTGTGTCACACTTCTGTTGCTGTGTTGATAATTATTGGCTGACTACATATACACTCTCTTAAATGCTCCCCTGTGTTAATTCTGTCCTCCTAATTACTAATTAATTGAACTTTAAATAGCTCATAGGTTGGTTTAGGTTTGGGAAAGTTCCCAAAAGATTGCCTGCAAAGTTTATTTGAAATAAAAAAAAAAAAAAATTACTGATAACCCCACTTAAGTCGACATTCTTGGCAGAATACAAGTTCTTCCTGTGACTGGTAGGAACCAGAAATGTCATGAATAGATTTTTTTTTTTTTTTTTTTTTCATGTTTCAGATTTCAATTTCTTACACATAGTCCACCCTGAAGCTGAAGAGAATGTTATTAAATTTAAATGCTTTCCTTCTTGTCTAAGATGCTGGCTTGACAGCAGTGGAAAATAATTTTGTCTATTTATCCACATAAGTACTGCGTCCACTCAGAGCAAACACAGGGGATCAGCGTCAGAGTCAGGAAGATACTTTCCCCTCCATTTCCAATTTGTCTTTTGTGTATTGCAGAGTGCAGCTGCAAGGTGCTGGCATGTACTTATCTAATACCTTAAGAGACAAACGAAGGACCATTACATTATAAACATGGGATGGATTTGAAGAGGATATATAGAATTAATGCTCTTGTGGGGCTCTGAGCAGCCTGCAAGGCCCAACATTCATTCTCTAATCTGATATTAGCTTCTCCCATTTCTTAGCAGGCCCCAAGAGCAACTGCCAATGGATCAGCAGAGGCTAGACATTCAAATCTTCTCAAATCATTTTAAATAGCCTTGCCCGAGTTTCATGTTGACAGCAAGCCAAGTGGAATTTTCCATTTTCTTTCTAGCTTTCCAAATAAGAACAGTCCTACTTTCTTTTGACTCTGGTTTTATATAACCAACAAAAATGACAGATAGCCTTAAATTTGGAAGATTATATTGGCCTGTTCTCAGCTGAAATGTTCTGTCATCATTGACGTATGTGTTTAAATGAGCACTGAAGTGTGAATGGCCATCTGTCCGGGAAGTACGAGAGATCCTGATTACTAAAATGAAACCACAAAAAACCTTAGTGCTTAGCAGCAGCACYGAAACACAGAGGGAGAGCGTGCCTTTTTCACACTGCAGATATTTATAGTAGATGGACGATTATAACTCAGCAATTGCCTAGACTCCCTGCCCCATATTTTTCTAAATATGTTCACTCTCAATTTTTTGCAAACATTCAGCTTTCAATATTTGCATCTTTTGTAAAAACAAACAAGAAAAAGCACTAGATATTTTTCCTGTCAAAAGTAGTTGTTTTCTGAGGGAATGTTGTTCRTTTTCTCATGAAGAGTTGTTCTCTGCTTTATAAGGCTTTTAACTACAACGTGCTCTAACTTCAAATGAMGATCTGAACCTACATTCCCACATGATTGCTCTACAGCAAGGCTGAAGGCTATTCCTGGGTGCATCTCTTCCTCTGTAAACCTGAAAAACTTCCTAAGGAAAGGCTTTTGAAAAATCTATAGAGATTTTGATCTTTAGTAGGTTGTTGTATCTGATTCAGCTCCACTTTTGGCTATGAGTGACAAAAGTTCCAGCAACAACCACCAGAACTGGGTTAGGGCTTCACACTAATTTCAATGTCAGGAAAAGCTCCTTACAGAAGGTTTTCTTAAAATTACACCTTCTGATGTGAAAACTGCTGTTTTATCAAACAATAACTTTTTGAGGCAGTCTCCCATAACATTTAATCTTAAAAATTCATGACCACCTTGGCTGCTTTTGATGGTTTTTGTGGTGCTGCACAAGTCACCTGTCACTATCTATTCAAACATGAGTGGATGTCTTTTTAGAGCACTCACATTATTGGTTTGAATCAAAGCAATTTTTTTCCATTTCTGCATTTGCATTTTTCATTGTTTCTTGTAATTACTTTTCCGTTATGCATATAGTTATGAAGATACATAAAGGGTCAGTTTTTAAACTAAGCTGTTGATTTCCTGAGACTGCACACTCAGTTTTTCTGTGTTAAACTTAAGCCACACAACATAAACATGTAAAGCAGCAGATATAGATACGTCATGTTTGTAGGTAAGCCTCTACAACATTTTCACTTTCATTAGAGCATGCTTCCTCATAGCAGGGTTCTCTGTAAGTTACCAAGTCTCTGTGGAAAACTGAAGAGATAATTAGACAGCAGAATATAACTGCAATTTGTTTTATTTTTTACTTTACAGTTTAAAAAGCACCTAAGACAGAAAAATATGTAGGAAGCCAATTAAAATAAGGGCATTTTTTCCTTCTTTTTGTTTGGTGGATGCTTCAGAGAACACAGCAGCTTTGTGTTCTTATTTATTTATTTATTTTGAGTGTAATCTGAGGAAATGAACCATGAAACGCAATTAATGAAATAGCTGTGCTGAATCACATAAACTGGTGTCTGCACAGCTGCCACTCATGTCACAAATGCATCTCTCGCCTAATGTCCACCAGGAGAGTCATTAGCCAGCCGCTTTTGTGGAGGGCCTCCTGTGCTTTAATTTCAGTATATAATAGAGCGGGGAGCTGGCTGAGTAGCCTTACGATGTTTTTTTCCAGCAAACACAATGTGAAAGAGAAATGCCTGTTACAGGAGGAGTGTGCTGAGATGGGGAGGGGTGCATAGGCAGGGTTCAATTGCTAGAAGAAAACAGAATATCTGCCCGGGTAGGAAATACCCAGAGCAGTGTCGGGGGCTGTGCAACACGAAATGTAAAATGACTGCCTATAGATTCTTGATATCAGATGGCACTCCTAGCTCTAAAGCTTTTTGCTTCTATGTGTACCATTATGTTACTTTTATTTCATTTAATGGGTATGTATTCCATGCCAGCAACAGAGAGCGTCACGAAGGAAAAGCCAGATGTGCTGCGGGGGCTGGTGTGAGGAGGCTGACCCAGGTCAGCTCTACTGAAGTGGCACAACGCCAAAAGCCTCCAGAGAGGAGGATCCAAAACATTCTTTTAGCTTGCTGAGGAATTAAGGGGTGGGAGATGTTAAAGGACACCTCTTCTCTGAGCATTTGCCAAACTAGCTGAACACTTTCAGTGCTGTATACTGTGTCGCCACTGATAGCGGTTTTATCAAGATAAATCTAGTCTTGCTCAGGAGGATATTAATAAATTATCTGGTAATGAAAAATGTGAGAGGAACCACACTCTTGCATCAAGGCCTGATGATTACTTTGATAGATGCAGTGGCAAGATTTTCCTGACAAGGCAGAAATGAAAAACATGACACATGGACCTTTAAGGGTGACCTCAGAGGAAAACGCAAGTTGCTGAATGATACAAAAATAGAACAGGAAAACAGAAGCTTGAAGGGGCTCAATGTCAACAGCCAGACAGATAGGCTAGACTGATCAACTGATCATTGAGTTTAGTGTCAAAAGCAGAGCAGAGAGAGAGAAGCCTTACACTTGGCAGGACAATAAATGTAGCAGAAGCAGCTTTGAAGAAGCGTCAGGTGTTAAGAATTTTAAGAATAAAGAGCAGGGGGAAAGTTAAGGGGAAGGAAAAAGCAAGCATTGATAAACAGTGGGCTAGTGGTGAGATAAACCCGGAGAGTGTCATCAATAAAACTGCCCACTTCTTTTGCAGGTATTTTAGAAACAATGATAATAAAAAATAAATGAATGCAGTTGAAAATATCCCTGCATTGGTTTAAGATTTGCATAGGGGGATAAGAGATTAGGTCACTTTTGGAGACACACAAGTTGCTAAAAATAAGGCTTGTCAGAACACAGGTGTTAGATATAAAATTGTAGAACAGCTGGATGATATTGGGGTGTGACACTTGATGGATCTGAGAGTTTTATTTAGTGTTTAACTCTGCTAGAGTTCCTGTGAAAATGTGGACAAGCTGCTTTTTTTCTTCCATATACTCCAGGCGTTATTGATGCTGTGTGGCTGATATTCAAAATGGGCCAATATAAACTGGAAATAACACTAACACTTCAAAAATGTATAACAGAACTTACCATGAATGCAAACTGATTAAAAATATTGGCAAAGTGGAGCAAGCTTTCCCGTACTAATTCTTCTAAATGTTCATACTTGGGACCCATTTCCATGTGTGTCTGTTTACAAACATCTATTTAGTCTAAAAAGAGAGACTTTGGATGTCCACCTGTYCTAACCCCCATGTATTCGACAGGTCTATTTGGAACTTTCATTTTAAAAAAGGTAGTGAGTAATCTCTGTTTTTAGAGAAACGCTCACCTTTCCAAATAAGTGACCCCTGAAGACCACAACAGCAGACAAATCGATTGCAGCTGGGGAGTGAAAGGTGAAGGTGCTGATGTGATCTTTAAGTAGATGTGTGGATTAGAAGACATTTAGAAATCATTTGTGAAAGGTAAAGGCTTGGTGAGTGTGTGTGTGTGCGTGCATGCACAGGCGTGTGTGTAGAGAGGTGTTTCGGGTTTCTTTTCATTTTGTACTCTTGTAACTACAGGACAATCACTTACCAGATGTCAGGAAGGTCTAGCATCTGATTTTGAAGTGGAACGTAATAGATGATCTACCAGGGGGTTCAGCAAACATCACATATAGCTTTAAACTGTCATTACAGAAAAAAATCTAGGAAGSTGACATTTGGTGACATACTGGGTGACATTTGAAATGACAGCACTTGCTTTCAGATGTAGCATTCCCTCCTGCTGTGAATCAAGGGAATCTGTACTGTGGCTATGACTTCTTTTATTGATGACCCTAATTTCTGCAAAATGCAGGCAAAGAGACTGCACATGGTCCTGTCTGTTGTATCAAGTGAGAATTGGTGCAGTAGGAGAGGGCAACTGGAGAGCATTTACTATGCATGGCATGATCTGAATGGCTTAGCTCTGTAAAGGATTTATAACCTCTACTCTACTTCTTCTAAAGAGTTTAGTGAGGAATGAATGAAAAGCAGCAAAAAAACCCAACCCACTGGAGGAGTGCATCTGCTTTACTCCATGGACTTCCTACGATTGCAAAGTTTCATGAGCAATAAAAAGAGCAGTTCAGTGCTTGGGTTTCACCAATCCCCCACTGCTCTCAAGAGTCATCAATAAGTGCTCACCTTCTAACATATGTAAATAAGCTGAATGCTTACTTCTGAAAGCTCTCAGAGCTATGGGAAAACTTGGGTAATTAGCAACTACCTGAGTTCTTGTTGACTGCTTCCTTTTCTTGGTGCATACCAGTGAGCCAGGGTTTCTTTYGATTGCTCCTTACTTTTGCTCATAAGGCTTAAAAGGACTCCTTGCAGTACTGTGATCACTGGAATGAGGCCATCTTTAGGTATGTTTGGACCAGAATCTATTGAAAATCCTTGTAAACGTGAAAAGCTTGTCGAGTTTGGGGTCTGTTTTGGTTTTTCCTTTTGTACTGTTAAAACTACGAGGCAAAATGGAGCTGGTTTCAGACACTGCTTAAACCTATTTACCAATTTTATATGAGGGAGTTTACTTTCTTGAGCTTTCTGTGTAAGTTTAAAGAAAACTCTAATGCAGAACTTGCAAAAAAATCATCAACAAATGGGATGTATTATTCCCATTATATATTGTATCATTACTCAAACCTGTATATGAAACAATTTTATGAATCAGAATTAGACTTCTGGGAAAATATTCTGCGTCATTTGTTATCAACATTATTTTAGATGCCATTAACTGGCAATAAAATTTGGATGCAAGTAATTTTAATTGTTGAACATTATATTAGCACATAATGCTCTAATCATAAATATTTTTTTTTCTGGTGCTTAAATGAAACTGCTGTAATTCAACAAATTTTTTATATTCAAGAAACAAGTGTTTGATCTGCAGTCTCTGAGGTAGAGGAAGGGACACGAGGAAGTGGTGAGTGGTAGTACTGTACCCCTTGTRAACAGCAAATTACATGCCTAAACTTTGTTTTTAAAACTCCTATTATATTTTTCTTTCTTCTTTTAACCTGCTCTAGAGTCTATTTAATGATTGAACAAAATCCTGAAGCTCCTGCTCACTAATAKGCATGGGTTAAATATATATATCTATCCAGCACAATGGCTGTAGGGCTTAGAAGTGGCACAAAAGCCTTATATTGGTTCTCTCCACAGGGAATGAATTTTAACTTCATGAGTGCAGCTTTCCAAGAACTGGTCTCCATGAGGAATACAAGAATCACCTTAACAGATTAGCCAGTAGTCTATCTAATTTAGTGTCCCATTTCTCGAGGCTTATATAAGAAACAATAATTCTGGTTTATGAAGCAGGTGAAAAAAGAGTAGATATTGGTTGTGGGGGAAGGGAGGAACAAAGTAACTACCGATCCCAGTGGTTAGGGAATTTGGATGGAAAGTGACATTCCTAACACCGCTGTTTGCATAACAAAGGCTACCTTGGACAGGGTCTCATTCCCCTCCCCTCTTCTACCTCCCTGATTCTGTTTCAGGAAGCTTTTTATGAGCAGAAAACACAAACAAAGCTTATCTGAGAACCCTTTAGTTTTCAATAAATTTTTCACAGGCGAACTTCTGGTAGTGACAATTAACACTTCTAATAGCCCTTTTTGCTAGAATGAGTTTATGTAATGTCTTTCAAGGTTTTCTGTGGTATTTCCATCTTCCCCATGGAGACCATAGAGGGCCTTGCAGGTGTTAACATGAAGAAAACTTTCACAGGTCTACTGTAGCTCTTGGCCTCAATAACATCTTGTGTCAAAGAATTACAGGAGTCGTAACAGCTTTGAGATGACTACTGAATGCAAACAGTGATATTCATGAAGTGGCTGAAAACTGATTTTCTGTAGACTATAAGTAACTGCAGGAGTTTTCCATCAAATGTTTGTTGGTTTTATTCCTCCTGAAAGGCAGTCCTTCCCTTTTCTTCGCTTCTAAGTCTTGGCTTCTAATTGTTGTAGCTACAATAAAATAATAAGAGTAGTCACTGTACTTTTTGCATCTCTCTGAAGATCCATCATGGCTAGTGTGAGAAAGGAAATAATAAAGATAATTCTCGAGAGAACCTGGGCTCATTATCGCAATGACCACTGTGTTTGCTGTACTTGTTTTCCAGTTGTTCTGACATTTCAACTGATGAGGTAGGAGTGAGGCCTAATTTCTAATTGAGTCATGCATCAACAGCATTCTGTTCTTTTTTATTAAAATGTTTATCAGGTGTCCTCAATTACAGAAACATTAACCAACCCACCGTTTTATCTGTGTCTAATACTGATACTATTTAATTTTTTTTTTAATCATGATCAGGAGGATGTGACAGAGCGTAGGCTTATTAAACTTGCAGATGTTACTAACCAGAAGAAATCTGAATGCTGGATGGCAGGAGATTGAGTCTGATGATTAGATATATGGTTCTGTTATAGATAGATGGCACTATTATAGATATATGGCTCTATTCAACAGAGACAAGAGGAAAGTACTAGGCTTACACAGGCATAATCAAGTGCCTAAACACAGGATAGAAARCAGCTGGCTAGGTGGAAATTGAGTGGGAAAGGATCTTGGGCTGGTGCTCTGGGGATGTTTTTCTTGGTAGCAGCAACATCAGGAGGAGTTTCAACCCTCGAGCTGGCCTCCTATTGCCTTGCAGCCGTTGATCTGCTTCAAAACTACCCAGTTGTTCTTCTCAATTCATTTTCAGCTGGATCAGCAGCTCAGCTGACAGACGTTGAATCACTGGAGCCATCACAAGGGACACAACAGAGATGTGCAGCCAGAGTCGCTGGGATCACACCTTTTGACAAAAATCTCATCCTGGGTAAGCCTAAAATAATGGTGAAACTGCATGTGTTCTCCAAGCTGATGGCAGATGGGATAAGAAATTCTAACCACAGAAAAGAAAATTTAGCTCAGATATCAGGAAAAGCTTTTCCTGGATCATGAAATGTTGGAGCAGAGTGGCTAGGGAGGCTGCAGAGACCCTGTCTGTGGGTCTTTACCAGCCTCAGATAGACGCACATCTGTTGGGAAACCCCATGTATGATTTTTCTGCCTGCAAGCAGGGAAACAGATTTAATTGATCTCTGGAGGTCACTTCCAGCCCTCTGATTCATATCCCCTAACTATTTGTAGTGCAAAATGAGTAAAATGAAAGGTTTTTCTTAAGGTACGAGGACTGAATTTTGCAGCAATCATCCTTTTATTGTTAATCGCTTCAGTGTAGGCAACTGGATTAGCCTTCTGTTTGATCAGTGTGGGGAAAAGGGAGGAAGAAAGAACATTAATCATATCAAATTTCTCTCTCAGCATTTTGACAATAAGATGGCATTTACGAAGAACTTGGGTCATACAATATATATCTGTCTGTCATTAAAAGAACCACTTTCCAAGCAGTTTTATTAATCATAGAGCTTACTACAAAAAAGTGTCAGTGTGACCCCACCTACGACATTAATCCAACAAAGATATTCTTGATGGTTATCTTTATCTTGATATCTCCCACTAGAAGATGCCAGTTTTGAATGAACATCCCTGTCTATTTCAGTAGAAATGACAGGATTGCTTTTTAGGGATTTTTTGTGACCATGGTGCTGTTTTGTACAGGATTATGCTTAACTGTTCATTTTAATGTCCCGAATGACTGGTGAATACTGATGGAGAAAAGCATAGAGAAATTTGCAGTCACTGACTCTCCTGAACATTTTATACAAACCCAATCTCTATTCTCATTTAACGATCACAACAATTTATCATAAAAGTTATTAATTTAAAATGCTTGTCTTTAGTCAAAAGACCTGCTCAATCTTTGAAGCTGTGTGGTTTCATTTTGAGACTGTGCTAAAATTTTCCTCAGTCCTCTTTGCTCTGCAACTTCATTTTTTAAAGTTCAGAAGTGACACTAAAATTGCCTATCCTTTTTGTGTTTTCATTTGAATGAGGAACTGAGGGAGCTATAGGGTAGTAGTAAGGGCTCTTGAAGTGTATATGCCACTGTATTTTACTACTTTGTATTTAGCACAGACGTACATTCCTCASCTTCTGAAATTAGAAGTGCAGCCCAATAGATCTTACTTATAGGCCCACAGCACCAAGTTCTTAAGTGCTTGCTAGGAGAAGTCTTGCTCTTAGAAGGAATAATTTGCTTGGATAACTGTTTGGATTCCATGGAGACTGATGCCTGGCTGGAATACAGAGGCAAAATGATGCTGCAAAAAGCCCTGCAGGACTGTTTATTCCCTTTTCAGACAGAATTGATAATTGCTGCTCCTAGTGCTATAGCRCATCACTCTCCTTTTAATTCGTCCAGTAAACCACATTTTGCCTTTTTTTTTTTCTTTTTCTAATGAATGAACAAATCTATTTTCTCTAGGTCRTAGTGGTATTAATTCATTACATCTTGTCTATGCACCTCCTAAAACCAGTTGAACTGAGGGCACACAACAGGCTCAGACTTTTTAAGCACTTTCTGATAGAATTTGGGAAGTGGACAAACTCAGACAATCAGGAGGAGATTATTGGTATGAAAATCCAGAGAGGCTGCAAAGTCCTGCATAATAGTTACAGTACCTCTTTGAAAAGGCAATAGCACGTAGCTGATGGCAAATAGATCCCTCAATCTATGAATTTTAAAACGCAATACACAGCATAGAACAATATAAATCCAGGAAGACTGCAATTTATCTGCACTTTGTCGTCTTACTCATGCAAAGACAGCAGCATTACATCATATAAGGAGGAAAGTTTGGTTTAGTATTTTCTTCCCTGAAATCTCAGACCAAAAAGCAAATATCCTTTAATGATAGTAGTCCATGTAATTTCATTATGTTCACTTAATAAAGAAATAAATACGGTGAGGAAATATATCTGCATGCTTATTACAGTTTTATAAATTTATAGACTCCAGTAAAACTAGTGTGTGCTTTGATGATATGCTAAATTAAGTTAGACTTAAGCACTTGTGGCTCTGCTTTACTGAAGTGAATCCAATAGGTGCATCTCTTGAGAATGTTGGTAGAAAGTGACTGTAAAGATTTCTCAAGTACAGGACGGAATTAAAGGTTGCAAAGGTTTGAGAAATGGGTACCATATTGGCCAACAATTGAGGTATCGTGGTAGAGAATTGGTCTTTCTCTTATTTTCTGTTGAAGAAACTTCACTTTGTATGCAAAACAAAATATTAGGTCAGATGAAGAATAACTCTGTAACTGAATGTTTGCAACATTCACCTAGAATACAGGAAACTCTTCAAGTGCGTGCTGTACCTGGAGCTTGCATGTTGCAGACATGAACTTAGAGAACTTTCCTGCCAAAAATTTCAAAAGGAACTACTTTCTTTTTTCTAGAGTTGGAGGGGAAAAAGCCAAATGCCCTTTTTTGTGTGCATTATATTAAGTAGGAGTTTTCTTTCCTGACAAGCCCAATTAGATATGAAAGCAAAGATAAATGATAATTAATCAGGTTATTCTAAAACTCTCCATATAACGACAGACATATGCTTTATTTAAGCAAGTAAGAAATGAGCATCTGTGCTTATGAGAGTGGATTCTTGCCTTGGGATGCTCAAGGGTCAACATGTCACTGTTGTGCCCCTAACAAAAACAGCATACAGCAGTTCCAGTAACTTTTTGTACGACCAAGAAAACATTCTCTTTTTATGTGTATCTGAGAGAGAGACACACATGAGCTCATTTCACCATGGTGGGAAGCCGGGGTCCCCATGAAAGTGTATTAGCAGAAGAGCGGAGCAAGCAAAGCATCACAAAAGGGATGGGACTGTTGCAGCCGTGGTGGTAGTAAGACCAAGGGAGGAGGATTTGTTTGTTTAGGCACAGTCTACGAATTTACCTCTGCCACTTTAGTTTAAAGAAAATAAACTGTGCTTCTGCCCGCAACTACATAATTACATTGTACTCTAATATCTCTCGACTTCAAAATGACAGCTAAAGCAGATTAAAGCTGTTTACAGCCTATGGGAAGTAGTATGGTGGCTGCTGGCAATATTTCTTTCTCGCTCAGTAACCAAAGTCCGGTCATAAATCTATATTCTTCTTCAAGGAGGAAGGCTGTGATTAAAGGATTCTTCCTACAGCTGTGGCTTGGTGATAAGAGCTTTATGTTCAGACCCTCCTAAGCGACAAAAAGAAAAAAAATCATTTTTCATTAAGTTAGCTACTCTAATTTGGGCGGGGAGGGGGAGAAGCAGACAAGTAGTTTGGTCAATGACTTACTGTAGATTTGGTAGAGAGCATTGTATACAGTATTTCTAAGCAGCAGCTGGGATTTGAGAGATAGACTACAGCCCTTGTACCACCTCATCTGTGTCCCTGCACAGCGATAGTTTTCTCTGCAAGACGGATATTGTGAATTTAAAGAAGTTTCTTTTCTGAATACTTCTTAGCTGTCCTAGTCCTGTGCCAGAAATGCAGGCTTACCCACCTGGAAAACTGCAGGCAGGAACCCGTGAATTGTCCTTCCAAAACAAACATCCACACGGAAGGAAAAGAAATCCTAAAGCTCAGTACTGCTGATGTGCTTTTGTCTTCAGCTGAGGTCTTCACAAAGTAGCTGTAGAGACCAAAGGAAGGACTCCTGGGGAACCAAAAGGACTTTGAACAAAGATTTTAAATGCTCAGAGCCGTACAGTGCTGCCAGGTGCCATTCTATCAGGCACAACTTAAAATGAACATTTTTGTGATACCTTTACCACTGGAAAAATAACAAAACTGAACTAAAAGCACCAAACCAAAACACAGTAATTCAGAATGTATCAATTCTGATGCATATTTTGCAGGGTTTGAACGTGTCTGATGACACAGCACAGCTTGATTATAGTAGGGCGGCTAATTAAACTATACACCAAAATTGTTGTGGGAATAATATGATGGCTGGTACAAGAAAGAAACAGGAGCAAACTCTAATCCTTCAGCGACTCAAGACATGAGTTATTTCACTGCRACGTATGCCCCCAGTTCTGCTCTTTAATTCAGCAATGACAAAGGGTGCAGTCAGAGATCCAATGACATGTTTTTATATTTTCTTAATTTTTAAATTAGAATATATTTAAATTGGAATCTCTTGCTGGTACTAAGTTTACAATGTTCAATGTTTAATTTGCATAATAGTGCCGTGCAAAATGGGATGAGGGTTAATCAAAGGGTTTTATCACTCTTTTTAATTATCTTCATTATGTTAGAACAAGATGTAAATTTTAATTTCACCTTGTTAGCTAACGTTTTTCACAAAAAGTTTGGATTTGCAAATCATCTGTCATTTTTAATAGGAGCAGATGCTAGTGATTTTGAAGAATCTAAATGCCTCAAGTATGGTAGACATTATTAATTTGATTGATATACAATTTAATATAACTTAGCAATTATTAATGCCATTTAGTATCAATGTCTATTCAGAAAGGTAGCCTATAAGCAAAAACAGCAATGCAAGAAAAGAGAAGGCTGTTTTTTCCCCCTAAACCTGCTTCTGAATAGATACTCCTTTTAAGCTCACTACTGTAAACACTCTTTCCTCCTCCCCGTCAAATTTTTAGTCACAGCTATCACCTCGAAGGTTATTTTCTAGAGGCATATAGTTATCTCACCTTCTGAGAGGCAAGCAGTAAGCTTACTCTTAGCCTGAAGACATTTACCAACAGTGTTTTATATGTTACGTTTATCAATTCTTCCAATCGCAGTGAAGCCAACTGAAAAACATACCTGCTAATGGAAAAGAACTATTAAAGCACTGCTGTGCATTCACCTTGCACTAAGCCAGCTGCATATAGCTGTACCATAAATCACAGTTAAATGATTACATTCCACCAGAATAACTGCCGAAAGAGTAAACTTCCAACCAACAGGGAGACTGTGCTAACAAAATGAAAAGTCCGTTCATTTGCAGAATAACATTATACAGGTGTGTACTCTGGGTTCAGGCTACACGATGGGAAAAGGTCTTTTTGATCTGCTGAGCTTGGCTGACCACCTTCTTCTGGGGTGGGTACGAGGTCACTGTTTTCCAGCGCTCAGGCTTCCCGCTGCCAGAGGCTGTGACTGCCGGAGCAAGGATGGGCCTGGGGGTGCTGGGCTTCGAAGCCGGGGGTAAACCTGAATGGGAACGGGCGGTGGCTGAGCCTACCGCACTCGGCTGCCAAACGTGGTGGCTAAGCAGCCGCCGCACAAGCACTTTGTTGTGCATCAGAGGACTGGCAACTCTGGCATTAACTCTTCAAACCATCTCCCTAAATCTGACAGAGCTTGTCCATCAGGAAAGATAGTGCAGTGATCAGGTGCTCTTCACTGAGATTTAGAAGACTTTAATTTCCATCTCTGGTCCAAGCACTGACTTCTGTGAGACATTGGGATTGCAAAGGTATGTGTCAAAGTGAGAAGGAATAGGTGGTTGCTTTTCTTTCCCACGTTCCTCAGGAGGCAGATAGATGCCCTGCCCTTTCTGTCTGGCTGGGGAGCAACTAGAAAGGCTCAAATCTCTCTTTAATTATAGTGGATCAAATCTTTGTGTGGCAAACAACCCGCCTAGTACCTTGATCTGTAGCAGCTGCAAAAAAAAGCAGGGTATCAATGCGTTAGCCATTACCTTACTCAGAGGTTATAGGTGTAAAGCAATGTAGCTTGGACTGCACTATGCAGGCAGGGATGAGAAGAAATTAGAGGGATGGTGGGGAATGTGCGCCCATTGCAGTGCGCTTGCAGCAGACCCTTGGGGATGTGCAGTGGCAACAGGGAACGTGAAATGCGAATGGGCAGGGGGTGCTGCTGGGGTCTCGGTGAAATTTCAGCACTGTTGAGTAAAGCTGGAGGAGCGCAGAGGAGGGGAAGTCACCGCACTTGCATYTTCTCCCTGAGAAGGACTTGCATGAACCTGAAATTGGAAGTAAAGCGGAGGACAGTTCCTGACATCAGAAAATCTGCARCCATCAACAGATGACATAGTTTGCTAAATGAAACCACTGTTTCTTCTTCACTAAGGCATTTCTTCATAATCTGGAAAAAAATATTTTAATATTTGCAAATTGTAAGCAAGTGCTTAACAGCTGTCTGCTTAATTCTTTGATGGAATTGATCTGAATGCACACTGGGCTTGATTCAGGCACTGGCAGATATTTTCTCTGTTTTGTTATTCTTCAGCCAAATTCAGGAGGATCRTTGCCTGCTCCTCAGAAGCTCATTTTTTTGTGTAGAAAACAAGCTGATTGCTCCCCTGGGATGCAGGACTAAGGGCTTGCTGATACATCAGGATTTGCAGAAGCACAGAATCTGAGACAGGCTGCCRGAGGAAGTCAGTGGTCTCCATTTCCCTCCTCCCAAAAATATCTGAGAAAGCAGAATCTGTCTATTCTGAGCACAGGGGAGAGGAATAAGTCAAAGGATTTCAATGTGAAATGAGAAAGTTTAGTGAAGGTACATGAAGGTTTTGGGTTCAAGGAAACCAAACTCTACCAGCAAGCAGCCTTAAGGAAAAAATGCAATCCRTGGGTCCCAGGACACTGAATACCCAAAGCAAGTCCTGCTGCATCTCAGACTTTCTTTTGCTATTGCTTAGCAACCCCATCTTTAGCCTTCCTTTGCAAGCAATACAATTGAAATTTGCTGTGACTTCTTTTTGGTGTGCCGTTGTCCCTGTAACACCCAAGGAATGATTGGTGCGCTGACCTAGCAATGTCAAAAAAGGACATGATGGAGTTGTTTAATAGATGTTGAAGCCCAAACCCAAATGTAGGATGGATAGATGAAATTTTGGGTTTTAAGTATGGACAGGTACTTTTTTGCATTATGCTTCAATAAAGCATTTAAAGATAGTCATGAATAATAAGTAAGTAATTTTATGCTGAATGACTGCAAAGCATAGAAATGCTCCCTCTCTCTCTTTTAAGTGTAAAAATTTCTTCCATTAAAGGCCATATATTCCTTTCTTTCCTGAGATGCAGCTTCCATTCATGCCAGTTTATGTTCCTGAAACTTCGGCTGAAGATTAAGGAGGAAGGCATAAGAGACACCTTTATGGGTTTTTGTCTTCTAACAATTTGAATCAAATACTTTCCCAAGAAAATGTGTTTTACATGTACTTTAAATTCCTTCTTTCACAGTAATGTCTCTTTTTCTAAAAAACTTGCATTTTGAAAATGTTGTGACATATTACATTAATTGAATATACAGCCTCAGAAACTGGGAGCACCTTTTCAATTGCACTGAATGCATCTGAGCAGACTGGAGGCTTACTGCACAATTTCCAACAAAAAAAGGAAAGGAAAAACATTTTCTCATTAAAAGCAAGATCAGTAACACAGGAAAGCAGCAGTATCACTGTCTTCTATCCATTAAATGAACTCTTGTCATTGCAATTCCAACAGTCTGTGAAAGAGAAATCTCAATCTGACAGGCTATTCCAGTTTACAGTGAAGTTCTTGGTTTCCCCTAATTATAGACCTTTTTGATAGTTATTATTTTGGAGCGTAACTATGACATTAAAATAGTCACATGAAAACACAAACCTTCATTAAATGATTATATATCCACGTTCCTCTTTCTGAATATTTCTCATTGGTTTTTTGTTCCGTGACACCGCAGCAGTCCTTTTTTCTTAGCTGACCATAGATTACAGTTTATGGCCCCATCTGACATAACTCTTTCCATGAAGGATACGCAGGAGCAGAATATATAGCTCAGCTACATCTCTAAGACTCTTCTGACTCCTTGGGGTGGACACAGAGAACTCCATCATGAAAACACTTTTTAGGACTAAGTTAGGTTGCAAATGCTTCTCTCATGATGTTTCAGACAAGAAGCTAAAGTTGGACAATACAGGTCACTGCCCTCTAGTAGGGTGGTCCCACTCCTGTCCTCCTGACTTGCGCTCCCACTGCCTCCCTCGTGCTGGCTCCGACCCACGTGCTGCCCCTCTCTGACTTCAGGGCTAACCCAGCCCCAGTAACGATGCAAAAAGAGGGGTGGCTTTTACTGGTTTGGCAAGAGGAATCTGGTCACTGATGGGTCAGTGAAACGTCGGTGCTGGTGAACTGAAGAGGACTCTGCAGAGCCTGGAGAGGGCGATGGGAAGAGGAGCAGGGCCGGCGGGAAGCCGGCTGCAACTGTGACACTTGTCTCTCTAACGCTGGCAAGCAGAATTCTGAATTGTGTGCTTCTTCAAAGAATGTGAAAGACAAATGATATCTCAGCAAGATAGTTATATTTTAAACAGTGTTATCTAAATGAAAAATAACCTCCAGTCTGCAATAGCTTGGTAAGAAGAGCTTCAATTTTCAGTATGAGTCTCTGGCAATGAATGAGCTATTTAGAACCTTATTGACAGCATTTGCATAGACATGGCTTGTGAGATTGCAGTTTGTCACGTGCTGTGTGCATGTTGTGGTTTTTTTCCTTTAAATCTGTGACCAAGTAAAATTATGAAGTGTTAAGTTTCCAAAGCTTTTATTAATGACRGGTTGTGCAAAGTCGTGTTTGTACAGAAGGCTCTCCTTAAATCATGAGAAGGCAGAAAACGAAAAAGAATTTTTGTGGGTCCTTGCTCCAGTTCCCTCACTCATTTAAGTCTAAACAGCCCAAACAGCCCTCTAATACGCCAGTAAGATTCTGCTGCATGAAATATAATTATTATACATAATGAAGCCATTTTCCTACTTAAACACAGAAGTATTTGAATCCTTTACACCAATGTTCCTYAGCTGCTAGTTACTAGAAAAGTAACAAAAACTTATCTTTTTTATTGTTTCATGTACTGCCTAACCACTATTTTTTTTCACCTCGTTTTTGTGGTGAAGCAGCATCACCAACAGCAGTTTTTATCAGATGGATCAGAGATCTTTCATCAGGGAAGCTTAAGAAATGAGTGAAGAAAAGGAAAATAACTATGAGAAAATAAATCTGAGTTTGTCTCAGGTTTTGTTGGAAAAAGGCCACATTCTTCTTCTGCATTATCAGACTCTCAACATGTGAAAACATGGGATGATGAGCTCCAATCAAAAAGCTGCTGTTTGCACTAGTGTGGACATTAGGCACAGGACCACTGGGACATACTTCATATGATGGTTCTCATTTGAGTATTCTGCTTATAAAATGCTTTATGACCACAAAAGGAAAGGTGTTATACAAATACAAATTATTATTATTTCCTTTTTCTGGAAGCTATGGCTGTGTTAGTTCTAATTTTATAATCCTCATGGAAACAAGCTTCCCCTGTYAGTCAGTGAAATAACTGCTGACTCCAGGCAGGTATGGCAGGGCTTGTGCATTYGAAGCACCCATCCTTTGCACAGATTGCTTCACGTGACATGAAGTTCTGTGCARGAGGGTGGATGACTTTTTCAACATCTATTAAAATTATTTGAAATGAAATAAAATCTCTGGTGTTTAACAATATAAAATCATAGCCTAATTATTGATAATTCCTTTTTATATTTATGATGCTATATTAATAATGAAGAAGTCATTTAGTATTAATATGGATGTTCTAAGCAGTATTTCCTCTGTAATTTATTGTTCATTAACGTATCATTATTAGAAAGTATTTCCCTCTAATGTTTTAGTGTTGCAATAAAGCTGAGGATATGGATAAAGTTGAGATAAGAATTTACCTTTGCAAGTAGCTAAAGACAGAGTGAAGGTTATTTTCACRTTTCAGGTCTTACTTATTTTGCAATTTGAAAGCGGATAAATGAAGAGCAAAATCTAATACTTCTCATATGTCCCTGACAGTCCTGGTAGAGACACAAAATGAGCAAACCTCATATTGACCCTGGAATGAATCAGCACTGTAGAACTACATACAAAATAGTATAGGAATTAAATTTGCATTACAGTTGTTATACAATAGCTCCTAATGTCAAAGAAAGTTATTGAATTTAAAATTGTGTTTATTTCCTTAGAAGTTTAATGCAATATAATCTCATATTTTGAGCAAGTGATTTGGCTAATTTATCTCATGTTGATGTTCTCTTCCCTTCAGTGGCATCCACTTTATCATCTTTGTGAGGGACTGAAAGGAAGTCTTCATTTTTTTTTTTTCAGTTCTGTTGTGGCCATACACATGTTCCAGTAGACTATAATAGTCCTATGTTTTGGAAAATTAACTGAAATACAGAAATGAGCATTACTTTTTCCTGCATTCTACTTGTTGTTCTGATACTGTTGCAGTTTTTCAAGCCAAATCCCCTATTGTTAAGCCCTGGGTGAGTGGCTGTGTAAGAGCAAGTTAAATCCTTCCACMTTTAGTGGTATTATTTAAAACAGGTTTTAAACCTTGCCAACTATTTGTAGTGCTCTTTTCACTAAGTGAGGAAATCGCTATGATTTTCTATCATGAAAACAATGCCACTGTCCAGAGMGTTTGAGTCTTTGAGGGTCAGTAAGAGCTGTGAACACATGGTTGCTGGAGAGATCAGTGTTTTATAGGAGCTGTGAAAGTGCTGAGGATGGTTTGAGTATAAAGCAGCAACATTCACAGCAGCTGTGGGAGCCAACAGCAACCACACGTGCTCCCCACCGCAAACAAGGGTGCTGTGAAACCCGAAGCGTAAGTGTGTGAWAATAGTGTGTGATACAAATACATCACTAATATCCCTATGAATCATTCATGCATATCTTTTTAAATAGTACCAGGAGTACTCTGAGTTTGTAAAGTTCAAGGGGAAGCAGTTTATCTTGCCCGGGGCAGAACCTGGTATAATGGCTGTTCTTGACACTAGGATGGATGTGTGTATAGTTTAACATTAAGAATCTTTTCCTTAAAACGTTTGCTATATTATTCTTTATTTTCTGGGTGTTTCTGTGACAGTAATAGGTGTCATCTTCTTAAGCTGCTGTCACTACAAATGTCATGATATCAGCTAAATATATTAGGCTGGCACCATCTCTGTAGCACTCCTAAGGCCTGTTAGTCAGCTAGGGCTTCACTGCGTGCCTTCCACAGCCATGCCTTGAAGCAGTGGATATTTAGCATCACACTGTATGGGAAGAACCCTCAAGCTGCTTTTTGGCCCCAGTGGCTCTCTGGAAGTTGTCCATGCTCTTGAGCSTTCAGGTTATCTGGATGCGATAGCTAAGATGCAGTCTTAATAATATGATGAGACTTGTCAAGATCTAACCACGTATTTGTAAGTATGCTACAGTTATACAGGAACACACAAAGAGCTTAGAATATATTCCCAGCAGAGAAGAGTTTCACGTCTCACTATAAATGACTTATCAAATGACTCCGCATCATTTATATCTGTGTGGAGTTTAGTATGAATGGTTTGTTAGACACACTTTGTCAACAACCTCTACAAATGCATTTACTTTAAGTGTTGAACATTTCATTATAAATGGCTTACAGAACATATCTATAACCTTGGTAACTCCATTCACTTTGTTAGTAATGGCTCCTTGAACACTTAAAGCATAACAATAGCCAAAATGTATATAAATATTTCATCACAAATCTATTGTTACTTATTTATAACATGCTCACCAAAAGCATTACAGAATATTTATTAAACATTTATAGATTATTTTTGCTACAACTAGTATGTGATATAAATGCATTATTCATCTTACAGTAAATCATTGTTGGGCATCCCCTAAAAATAAAGTGGTACCAAGAGGATTTGGGGTCTGTAGAATTTGAAGAGATTCATTATAATCATGTGCAATTCAGGTTCTGCTTTGTGTTTATTTCTGTTGAATTAAATGAAAAAGGAAATAAGTAAGCAGAAGAACAACTCTCAGTAACCAAAGACAGAATGAGGAAATGGTTGCCTTGAAACCCCTGGCCATTTAGCACCCTCTGTCTTTAGTATCTGCCAGCCATTGCACGCCAAACTCACAAAACTGTAAACAATGCTTCTCACAGCTATTCAGGTGGGTTAGATGGCATGTTTTCTGGAGCTAATAATTTGGAAYGAAGGCTGTTCTCTGTAGCCATAGTTTTTATTTGATCTGAATTACTTTTCTGCTAGTTTCCAGTACCCCAAGCTCATTCACTTACTCACTGGCATAGTGGACAAAGTGCACAGACTCGTCGTGCGCACGTGAGCATGTGTGGGTGCGTGTATTCAGGCAGATCGAACGAGTTTGGAAATGTGGTGATTTTTTTTTTTTTTAATGCTTTATCTGACGCCTACAGTCTACCAACAGGTATCAGGACACTTTTTAAAATCAACGTATAGTAAGGAAATTGTTCCTATCTTACAGAGAGGACAATCTAGGATTCTGATCCAGAAGACGTTTATACAATGGTTCGATAATACATATGAATAGTTCCTTTTCCYTGTGTAAAGTTACTTGAATGTTTAAGTAAGTGCAAGAACCCATCTCAGGTTGGTGACAAGATGCTATCAATATTTATCTAGCTATTCTCTGACATAGTTTCCTTTAGCACTTTGCTATTCAATAACTGTAAATAGATGGAGTAATTTAAACTCTTACCTAGTATTCATGAGAGCTGGATTCCCCCAAAACAAGCACATCATTTTATTGAAATGACTACGGATATATGAGAGGCACAGTGTTTTAAATCTGTTAAATTACTCCTCTTTTTTTGTATGCATCTATCCATCTATTCTCAAGTAACATTTCCTCATTAAGTGTGGCTTTCTATTCCCAGCTATTTCTCCTCTTTTGTTCTAAATGACAACCTATTTAATTAATTTTGCTCTAATATAAAGGGAGGATATAGCTGAGTGTTTCCACAAATGGGGGCGTGTAAGTAAAGAATCAGGATAATCTCTCAAACTCATTTTATCCTGGCCTTGTGATGTTTGCAGAACATTTGATCTGTTGCTAATATACTTGGGTACAGTACTGCTTATTTCTTTAGGGGAAGATGCTAAGAATATCTATGAAGTGGTAGAAGTATCTAATTTTATTTGGTACTTACAGTCTCCATTTCAAACTCATGTAAATACTTTGCAGACGTGTCTTACTGTCTCACTGTCATACCCATACAGCACTGAAACCTAACAGAAAGAAATGGGGAAGATGGAGAGGAGAGCACAGGGYGTGCAGACCAAAGGAAATGCACAGTAGTCACCATGGAGCCAGCCTCTTTGACCAATGTATGAGTGCATTATGCATTTATTTTCTCAATAATGTTTATTTTGCAGGTATGGAGTTATTTTGTATTCTTGTCTTGATGACATATGTGGAACAAAGACCACATAAATGGAAAAAAACCCCTACTTTCACCGAGGAGGGAAATTCAGTAAACACAAGGTTGCACAATTTGTGACTTCTCTGTATAGCTGCAGAAACTCTATGGATATGTAGGTTGATGCAGSGCAAAAAGTGCAGTGCCCCTTTTGTGGCTGAGAGCATTGCTGCTTTCTGTCAGTGTAAGGACAGGTCCAGTGTAATTTCTGGAGGAAAAGCTACTYCTCCATATCCTTTTTCACTTATAACTGGATTCAGGGGATCTTGGGGAGGGGGGGGAGATATGACTGGACTTTACAGCTCCTTTGTCACTGTACTATGTACACTGTCTATGATTTTGAAGCTATTTTSGTTTGGAGGTGATATTTGTTTAGCAATTCTCACATACTGTTCTCTTAAGCATGTAAGAGGCAGCACTTTGTAAGAAATCTCTAATTTGGCTTTCAGTACTTCAAGTGTCTGTTTAAATGTTTGTATTTTGGATGTGAGAATTCAATATGAATCTAATAGCACAGCCTGGCTAAAGGTTGCAAAAACCTATTGGTGCAATGGCAACTTTTAACAGGTGTTTCTTTAAAAATCAGTGAACGCTGTTAGATATTTTTGGCATTTTCAAATGCTCATTAGTGTCATCCTCAGGGGTCTAAGATGGTCATTATTAAAGAATGAGTTCCCAAGAGAAACAGGCTCTGCCAATAGAAGCCAACAAGTGACAGAAGTTCAGTAGTTGCTAGGCAAGTCACTTATTGAGGTGGTGCAYGGATAAATTAGCTTTCAAAGTCTTAAGCTGAACATGTAAAGAACACAGATGTCATGTGGCATATTCTCCAGAGGTTAAATTTAGGTTCCACAGCTCACACTGCCAATTTTAAAAGGAGGGAAATGTCAGCTAGCGCAGAGCTGAGGTTGAGGGTTTGTTGCTTGTGCAAATTCCACTGACATTGACATTAACTGACTCTGGAAGATAAACTATGGATCTGCTTCAGCTGTCCATGATTTCATCTGTATTGCTTGTTAGTTCTCCAGTTTGTTCCAGCACAATACCAATTTGCTCCAGTTGACTTGACAAGCTTATGTTTTTTGCCTCTTATTTGTCTGGAGGTAATTTATAACCCCAGCTACATCCCCTGTGTGATTGCACAAACAGACAGGTATTATTTGTGCTGTTTGCCAACACTGGGGAGTTACATAATACTGAAGCAGTAAGTACGTAAACATGGATTTTAGCAATGTGAAATTTAGGAGCGAGTGTCTGTAACAGCAACAAAAATGTTAAGCTTCARAATAGTCACAGATATTTTATTTTTTAAGAGAAAACTTTTCAAAATCAACACAAAGATGGAATTGAAAAACCCCACTTCTTTTTCACTTAAAATCTTGCTCTCTTTACCTAAACAGAATGTATCTSTGCATTTTGTTTAGATAGAAGATTCTTTGGAAAATAGGAACTTCTTTGTAGACTACACAAAGACATATGCCTATAAAGGTGACAAGTAAAGCTCTTAATGCTGTTTTGAACTCGCCCACTGCTTGTCCCCCTCCTTTTCTGTTTTGGGCTTTGTCCAGCTCCCAGCTTAGTCAGTAGGAGATGTCACATTTACTTAATTAGGAATTGGACCGTGCCTTGCCACCCCCACCAATTGCTGTTTTAATTGAAAGCATCCCTAGAGCTGCTTCCCATCAATGGTGTTCATTTGTGTGGTATTCTCAGGAACAAATCATTCTAGTTGTTTAATTTAAGCAATATTAAAATAAAAAACCCTCTAGGAGTGTTTTGGGGCAGCTTGTGATGAGCCCTGTGCAAGCATTCAGCAGTGACACGGGGTGAAAGGCTTGCTGTCCTCTTTGTGGCACTGTCACCAAGCCAGCCCGTGYGGGTCATTGCTGCCTGCTCTGCCAGAGGCACCGTCCCAGAAATGGGATGGGAGGGATGTCCCACGGCCTCCGATGTTGGCATCAGCTAGCTCAGTTGCATTTATATGGAGATGTGTGTATATTTTCTGTATTCTTCCATGCTTTTTAACTCTTGTGCTCTGGATTTACTGTCATGGTACCTTAAGAGATGTGGCCTGTCTCAAGCACAAAGCCTCCGCGACATTTGGCTGAGGCAGTCCGTTCCCACGTTCCCCATATCCTGGCTTGTGTTTTGCCTGGCACAATAAAGCATCAGTGGCATTCAAGTAAGTGAGGAGGGACAGAGTCGTATTAAAATCCAACAATGTTGTAAGACAGCTGTCTGGATACAGCTGCCTCTTCCCCTCAGTTTGAACCACACCAAAAGCAATTTTAATGTGGCTTTTCATTCTCTTAGGTAATCACAGACCCATGGCTGCCTGCAACCCAGCAAGTAGCAAGGGAGTGAAACCTATTCCAATATCCACAGAGGTCACCTTTTTGATAAAAGCACAAAACAGCTAATTAAATTAATGTAATAATTGTACCTAGTCAATTACCTATTTCCTACCTATACTGTGGTCTTAATGAGCTCAGCTAATGAACTGTAATGTAATTAATACCTGGGGAGGGAGGAGGAGGAATAAAAGAAACAGTAGTTTTCATACATTCCAGCCCYTAATATATTTTATAATGGCAAGGGAAAAAAAAAGTTAAAGATTGTTGAAAGGAAAACGTTTAGTGAGGAAAGGAGGTTTCAGACTTGAGTCCTGGAATTCTGCACCTGAAACACATCCCTGTCTGTCGTGGTTTAAGCCCAGCTGGCAACTAAGCACTAGGCAGCCRCTYGCTCACTCCCCCCCAGTGGGATGGGGGAGAGAATCAGAAGGGTTAAAGTGAGAAAACTCATGGGTTGTGATAAAGACAGTTTGATAGGGAAAGCAAAAGCCGCGCACACAAGCAAAGCAAACCAAGGAATTCCTTCACTCCTTCCCATGGGCAGGCAGGTGTTCAGCCATCCCCAGGAAAGCAGGGCTCCATCACGCCTAACGGTGACTTGGGAAGACAAACGCCATCACTCCGAACGTCCCCCCCTTCCTTCTTCTTCCCCCAGCTGTATACGCTGAGCATGACGTCATATGGTGTGGGATGTCCCTTTGGTCACTGGGGTCAGCTGTCCCGGCTGTGTCCCCTCCCAAATCCTTGTGCCCCCCCAGCCTGCTCGCTGGTGGGGTGGGGTGAGGAGCAGGAAAGGCCTTGACTGTGTGTAAGCACTGCTCAGTAGTGATGAAATCATCCCTCTATTACCCACACTGTTTTCAGCACAAATCCAAAACATAGCTCCATACTAGCTACTGTGAAGAAAATTAACTCTGTCCCAGCCAGAACCAGCACACTGTCATTACAGAAATACTTAAAAAATTCTCATTAATGTTTTTCTGAGACCATCCTCACAAAATCTTTGAAGGAGAATGAGAATTTAAACGAAACTGCAGATCTAAGGTGTCATTGAGTAGTACATTGTCACAACGCATATCCTGCAAAAGCCTGATCCAAGTATTACAAAGACTGTTTGGTTTAGGTCTAATTTTGCCTTTGGGTTTGTGGCATAYTTAGACACATCCTGGCCAGCAAAACCAGGCTCCCCATAGGCAGTGGTGGAGCTCGTGACGTGTCCTCCGATTGCCACCAGGTGATGAGTGGTTCAGGTGGTTCTTGGCAGACATGGAGCTGTACCAAGGCTCTGACTTTTCTGTCCGGTGGGAAAGAATGACACAGGTTACTGAACCTAGTGATGGAGCTTTTGTGTGGAGACTGCTCTAGTAAACTACYAAAAGGCACAGCGAGAAAGTAAAGTAAAACTGAGAATCCTGCTGTGAAAATTCAGGATTATCTGAATTAAGTTATGCTTAAGTTATTAGGGAGACAGYGCAGTAGATCTATTAACTGTACCATTTCAGAGCCACTGGAAGGCAATTCACATTTCTACTTTAGTATCTTAAAATCCAGTCTAGCTTTAATTATTAATAGGCTTCATGCTATTATTATTTTCTTGCACATATACATTAATCATTACATAGGTTTGTTAATTTTTTGTTTCATTCAAAAATAAATAAATAAACCATGACAAGATGCTCACAGTCCTCAAGAGAGTACGTTCCCCTCTGATGGGCAAGTAACATCTGTGGGCATTTTGCTGGCTTAACAGCATGTCTGTCAGAAACTTGGTGATTCAGAAAATTTACTAGCATTCACCTAATGATTAATTAGCCTTCTCTGTAAGGAATGGGGTCTTTTCATTATGCATATTGTCACCAAGAGTTTCATCTGTTTGCTGTAACACGTATGCTAGAGACTTAATAAGAGGAATTCCAGTAGTCAAGAAATGAGTTAAGATTGTTTTTGTGAGCAGAATTAAAGTTCAGCTCTAAATATTTAAGAAAGTCTCTAAGGATTTTAATCAATATAGGTCTGTGTGATATTATAGAAAAATTGTTTTGTATGAATGAAAATACTGTAGGACACTAATTTAAACTAAAATTAATTGGCTGGAAATAGATTATAATAGATCAAAGACAGAGGTAGAAATTATTTTAACAGAAATAGTATTTTATCTATCTGTAACATGTACTATCTGAAAATGTTTTTTAAAGACAATTTCATTTGTAAAGTATGTTAAGAGTTGTGCTTGGCAAAGCCTACGTATAGCCTTTTATTTCATAAAGTCTTCAGTTGTGGAGTATGAGGTCTTCAATGTGTTGAAGGAAAAGGTCAAACTGACACTTTAGGGCTTAAATCGAAATAACTTATCATCTGTATAGAGGTAAGTTAAAGATTTGTTCTTGTGGGTGAATACATCCAAATCTGGCATATTTCTTATGAAAATATATACTTGGTCAACCGTCACCTCAATTTAAAATCTGTAACTTTTAGCAGATGACTCACATCACGTGTCTCATGAGCTCAGTTAAGATTGATTGTTCTCATCTGATGAGATGTCCATAGCACAATTCCTCTACCTCAGGTGGGTGGGAAGCAGATATAATTCTTGGCTGTAAATTGGCAAGAGAATTGCCAACTAACTTTAACTGATGGTAGCAGCTCAGTTCCCTCAGGTCAGAGCAAGTAATGATGATAGCAATCATAGCTTCTTCTCACTCTTCCATCCCACATGAGAKGGACTGCAGCCATCTCCTTTGAGAAACAGTAGGTCAGTTGTCAGTGGTTCTATGTTTCTCTTTGAAATACTCTATGCTCTGATAGATGACTATTTGTCATCTTAACTTCTCCCTTTCCTCTCACCTTAGAGGCTGTGGAAGTGAACATCTCCCATTTACAAGCAACAACAGCTGTAGGAAGAAGAAAGATACGTCCAAGACAGGTTTGGGGTTTTGGGGGGATTTTTTTGTTGTTGTTTTTAGATGATGCAGGGAAAAATTTCCTTTGCTCGGCTACTAGAAAGTTGAAAGGCTTTTTATATACCTTGGCTCTGTGTATATAGATGATTGCCCAGCCAGGTTCATTGCTATTGACCATGTTCTGGTTGCTTGTCGTAGTTGTCTCCCATTCCATCATTCCCTTTTATGCTTGTTACCATCGCATCAACCAAGCAAGACAAGGACACGTTTCTGTCCCTGTGTCTGTAGCTAGGGAACAGAGGCACAGGTGGCTGAATGACCTGCCTGGGTGCCACCGTAAGGAAACAGTAAACCCAGTGCTGAGGTGTGATTTGAATCAAAAGACAAAACTTACTCTAGGTGGTCTTTTTGTTTATCCCCATAAATACCTCAATTTCCTCTGGAAAGTAGAAAAAGAACCACATAGCCTCTTAAGAGCTTCCCTACAGCCCGCTAAACCTGGCCATGAAATGACCTTCCCCTTGGATGGAGACTGAAGAGGAGACTCAGACATCTTCTCGATTTTATTCCTACTAGTGGCACTGTCATTCTTCCCTTATCCAGATTCAGAGCGGGGAGCTGTGCCGGAGGTTTGAGCCTAGAAGAGGGCCTAAACTTGTAGGGGAAGCTGAAGCAGTTCAAGAATAGATGCATGCAAGTTGTGTTTAACTTTTCTAATTTAACATGCTTAGTTTACTATTTTTTCAAAGATTAAGACCAAACCATTCTATGCTGTAAAATTAAAATGTTCAAGAATTTTTGTGGCAAAAAAAWTTCAGTCTTGGAATGGGTTTGTTTGCAGGAGATATCTGTGTTGTGTGTGTTTGTTTGTTTATTTGTTTTTCCATATATCCAGTAAGGAACCAGAAAAACGCCATGTGACTTGTATGTCTAATTAAAACTATTCAGCACAGCTTGAATTTACAATTTTGATTTCTTGCAGTAATCTGCTTGTGAACAATCTAGAGGCAAGGAGTTATTCACAGAAACTGTTGAGTAAATAATTTTCAGATAATGAAAACATTCAAAAAAGTCAAGATAGTTAATTAGTGAGCTGAAGAAATTAAATTAATTGAATGAATAATTCATAATGAATTATTCGCCCAGCTCTATTTTACATAGTGTGGAATGTCTGAAGAAGAGCCAGTGTTTGAATTAACTCCAAACGGAAAACCACATCTCTATTTCTGCTGTGTTGAGGTTATTTATTGATGTGTAAAAACAAGCCGGGTGAGCCAGTCTATTTAATCATCTTACTCTTTTTGCTCTGTAACGTGAGTCATGCTGAATTTGAGTCCATAGATGCTTTGCTTGCAAATGTGCATTAGGGAATATGTGTTACAGGGCTCTTTGTTTTTTGAAATATATTTAAATAGTGTGAGAAAAGCATGATCAGAGCTGAAAATGTTCTGTAAAAGCTATAAATTAGGTATATGCCACAGTACTAATACTTGCAGTTGACATATGTCACAGCCTTGGTAAAATACTTCGCCTTAATTTTATCTCACTTCTGAATAGAACTGTATCCAAAAGATAGTTTGCTGAAGCTGTATTTGTTTTCCTGGGGTTGGAGAGGGGGTTGCTGCTGGGTTTTCCCTTCTTTCTTTCTTTCTTTCTTCCTTTTTTTTTTTTTTTASAGATTTCTTACTTTGCTGCTTATCCTCTGGGGGAAAAAATTCTACTGGCAATTAAATAGTGAAATATTGGAAACCCAAATCAGTGCTGAAGGGGTTGAATGTGATTCTGCCCTGAGTCACAGTGGGCAATGAGTGACCAGAGCTCACCTGTGTGTCCTTTTACCCTTGTTTGCCTCCTACAGTRCTACAGAGAACAAAACCTCTTCTAACAGTGTTACAGGACTGCATGAAAAGAGAAAGGGCTTGCAAGTGATTTCTGTTCCTTGTACAGCCATAATGAGAAAACCAAACTCTCAGTGTTTGATGTGAGTTTGGGTGGAGAAGTGAATAAAATAATTAGATKGGAGCTACATCTACTCTGAGTTGTAACTTCTGGTCTCAAGGAAGTCCGACTTGTGGTGGATTCTCCTACTCCGAGAAGAGTCTGATGCAAGATTATCCTAGGGAAGTTAGTACTTCTGTTATCTTCTCTCCGGAGGAATAGGTATAGATTAAGTGATCTGTTGCCCCACGTTATCTGCAGCAGGAGTGGAAGTGACTGAGGGTTTTTTGATTGAAACTATGGCTGTGCAGGTAGAGATAAGATAATTACAAAGCTGAGTAATACTATCCAGCACCACCTAATATTGTCAGATAGTTCTTTTTTATTCAATTTTCTCTGTAAACTGAGAAATGCTAAATTACAGATGTAAATCCCCAGAGAAACAGTATGTGTAGATACTGATAACATATGCATAGACATAAGGAAAGGAAGAGAATGCAAATTTAGTAAAATATATACAAAACATTATTTTCTTGGGTACTTGAAAATGTTGGAGGGATCTGAATAGCCCTGGAAACCACCACCGTGTTAGAGCAGATGGGCATTTCCAAAAATGGCTTTCTGTTTGGGTTTAAGATAATTAAAGGTTGTTCCCATTCTACCCAGAGTGGCTCACGTAAGCCACAGCGTGGACAGATGCTATGCTAGAATTGCATCTGCCATTTTTGTGCTTTTCTCTACTTCATGTGAATCTGGTTAATCCAATGTCGGGCTTCTGTTAAGGAGCATGGCTGGGCTAAATTATGGGCTCGTTTCTGCAATATTAGTAAATTTCATCCTGAGTGTGAAGTGCTGGAAATTCCAACTAAGCTAAAGGTAGCTCCGAGTCAGAAAATCTGGGCCGGTAACGACTAAAATCAGACCACAAAATGATACTTACTCATGTTTTATTTCTATATACTTCCAAAGGCAGCTCCCAATTGCCAACATACTTAAGCTCTTGAAACCCTTCCTAAAGCTTATTCAGTACAAGAATCAGGTAGCAGGTGGGTTGTGTTATCCATTTACTTCAGGTCATCTGCGCATCGGCAGGTACAGAGTATGAACTGATTGGACGAGAAACGCATGCTCTGACTGCAGGTGGTTGGGAGGGATGTGGAAAGAATGAAAAACATAATTGTAACTGGTTGTGTTAGAGAGACGAAGCAGGCTAGAATTTAAAAGAAGAGGTTGTTGTGCATCACTGAACAGCCATTTAGATTTGACTGCAGTAGTACAGAGTTTGTCATGGTGGTTTAGTTAACATGTTTGGTTTTGATGAAAAAGAAAGTGTCTTTGATCGCTCCACGGAGAGAACAGTTTATATTTGGAATTGTGCAGGTAGCTAATTCTGTAAGGTTCAGTTCAGTGCCCCCCTCCACCACTGCAAAGTTGCTGAGTSGAGCAAAACCAGAAAACCCATGGAACTAGAGGGAGAAAAATGATTAAGCTGTTCCAAAGAAAACCCTCTATTTGCTTTATGTTCAGAATTGTGGATTCTGCCATCCTATTTTACATGATCGTTGCATAAGATGTCATTGATAGCTCAGTGGAGGGAAGAGCATCCTAAATTGCTTTAGACAGCACAAGACTCATCAAGGTGAAGATTTCACAGCCCTTTTCAAACCATGGCAAGATTCAGATCTTGTATTACAACATTTTAAAGAAGAATGTTGTCTTTGCCACTTTTTAAATGACTTGAGCACTAATGCAGAGGTCAGGAGGAGGAGCCCTACAGAAGGATTTGTCTCCCATCAAACACAGCCGGAGTGATTCCACCGACCGTCCTCCGGCTGGTAGCGTGCTTTTCACTCCCCAACACTGGCCAGCCCTGGCCGCTCTGCAGACGTCAGTGGCATCACTTAGTAACAGTTGTGCCGCTGACATTTTTAACGGCGTGGACACCTGGCCTACTCCACACTGAAAACACACCACTTTACTTTTTGCGAGCCAACAAACAGCTGTCAGATGGTGACAGCCATAGGTTGTTGCCAGCTTAACAAATTACTGGTCTGTAAATAAATATTTTGGGATGCTAACCATGTAGTTGAGTGAGATAGCACTGAGAGCTAGAAGGTGTCAAAGTAAAGTGGGAAAGGGTCACTGGAGGGAAGCTTCAGTAGTCACCATCCTTTTACACTGGGTAAAAGAGACACCATCTATTTCTGAAGACTGAATACTCTCTCAGTTATATAGTCTTCTCCAGTAGTTATACATCTGCTGCTCCTCTTCTTGTCTGCTATTGCTACAGTTTTTATGTGCTGATTTCAGTAATGCCTACCTGTCCAAACATGCCCCACTCCTGTACTGCAGAGCCAGAGAGATGCATAATTCTGATTTTGTGACGCGCTGAATCCTGAATTTATGATAGGCAGGAAAATAGAAAATGGGCTTGCAAGAAAACCCTGCCTCCTGATGTCCACCCTCACCACTTTTCTGCACTTTGTAAATGCTAAGTATTCGTACAGTTGCAAGGTCGTCAGCGCTGTGACATAAAGTGATAGAGTATTTTGGAGCTATCCTTCTCAGAAGGATGGACAGAGTTTGTCAGGAAATCTTGCGTCACTGCTTCTCAAGACATGATCTCGGACACGTTCCAGGATCAGGCTGTAGGTGCAAGTTTTGTGATGGTCACTAAGGCCATTCACATGGGGGAAGATCGCATGGGGGCTTACGTGCCCAGCAATGATCAGTCTTCAGCCACGTCTGCCAAGAAAATTGGCTGCACGCTCAGCATGCTATTAGCAAACTTATTATTAGGATAATTGACCCCYTTGGTAAGTTGGTCCCAAAGGGAGGACATTGCTTCAGTTCTGCTACTCTCACAAATTGTTGACAGCGTCTGGTCGACAACAGAGACTGATACTGCCTTTGTTTGTATCTAGCCTTTTGCAAAACCAAATGCCCAACCCATCACCAGCRAAAGCTAGGTGGATCATTTCTAATAAAAATAGATAAATGCCAAATTCCTTCCCTTTTTGTGTATTTCTCTATTCTTTTTTTTTTGTCTTTCTTGATTCAAGTCACCAGTTTGATTCAAGCTTAATTTTTTTTTTTCTTTTTAAATCTACAGCAGGACTAAACTGTAAGAACATTGAGCTGAATTATTTTAAAACTGTTGGAAAAGAACAGCTAAGCAGTGTTTCATGGCTTATATCTGCCAATAGTGTCATTAAGTAGTTCAGGATTTCTAGTATGCTGCATATAGAATATATCTGTTTATATAATATTATTCCGTTGTTGTTGTTGTTGTTACTACAAATGTCTTAAAAATAGTACAGCAAGAAAACGTGACACACTGTAAAGAAAGAGGTATATTTATTACAGGTTTTAATTTTACCAGGAAAGCTCAGAATTGCATCAGGCTCTCAACAAGAATAACTATTGTAGTTTTTCTCCCACCTTGATATATGTCTCGGTGGAATATCGGCGCTTAGTATTTAACGTTCTCTGTTTTATTTTTTATGGTCTGCATTGATTTAGTAGATCCCATAGATGTAAATTACAAAGCCTAAGTGACTACGGCAATAGGATTATTGTGCRGTTTTGATGGTCTTTAAAAAAAATTAAATAAAAAAATTAAATCCTGTACTAAGGTATATTTTCCTACAGGAGTGCAGCAAGGTGGGATGGGGAGACAGCAGGGTTGCCTTGGTCTGGGGCTGCTGGCGTCTGACTTGGGGTGGTGGGAAGGGAATTGCTCTTTCTCCGTGAGGCACAGAGGGCACCCAGCCACAGGGTTGCCCAAATGTAGGTACCAACACCATTTCAGATGCTGCCTGGTACCAGTTGCTGCTCCAGAAAGGCATGTGGTACCTGTAGGTCCTGTGTCATATTCAGTCTCGGGGAAATCTCTGAGGGGACGAGATGGGGGATGAAGGGGGAAGAATATTCCACAAGATCTAGAGGGTTCGCATGGCAGGACWGGAAAAAAGGGCAACCACTGAGCTAAGGCTGTGGGGTAGATTTGCTCTCAAACTTTTTGGTCTATCTGAACAGAAACAAGATATATGGGGGTTTTTTGTATATTTGTTTTTCAAGAGACTAAACTTCATGTGTCCAAAATGTGTTAAAAATAAACTTCATAAAACAAGAAAAAATTACTAAGAATAAAGGCTTTTGTTCCACTACAGGATGAGGGTGGGGTTTTTTTGTTTTGTTTTGTTTTTAAGGTATCTTAGATGTTTCATGTACTAGTTCTYGACGGTTTTGACTGCAATGGCAGTCCTACTTATCTTAGCCTCTCTGGAAATTAATAGTGTAAAGGCTTCACTCTGGTGTCTGCATCTATGTATCTGTAAAAGCCCACAGACTAACACAAGATTTCTGTGKTTTTGCTGCTGTGAAAGCAGCAAAAAGTTGCTTTCAGAGTCACAAAATACTATTTATTATTTGTCCTAGGAGTCCCAAACAGCCCACAACTGTACGATTTTTTTCTCAGTTGTCCCAATAGCCTGGTACAAAACTTTCTGTTGGCAAATCTACTGAGTACTATCTGACATGGACATTTTTCAGAGACAGATTTTTCTCTCATTCATTTTCATAGCTTCAGGAGAGTCTTTTTTTTTTCTTTTTTTTCTTCTTCCTTTTTTTTTCTTTTCTTTTTCCTTCTTGTTTGAATGGGCCTGTTAGTTGCAGGTGGGTACATTTGCAGATCCACTGCACAGGTGAATGGGGGGAGTGGGTTGAACTGACAGTTAATCAACAGCTGGTGTTGTTCCTAGTTCGCTGCTCTGTAAAGGGCACGATGCTAAATCAATTAAAGAATATTTCAAATTAGTTTCAGTGAGCAGTTYGTGTAGATACGGACTCTGGAGACTGTATTCCTCCAGCCTTGCAAGTTTTGGCTATTTACCTCCTATCTCTTCTCCCCCAGAGGTGTGAGACTGAAGTGCTATAGCTGGTGCTGATACAGCGAGGGCAGAGATATTGCAGGATACTTCAAGCAAGGGAAGAGTCCAAGCAATGGCAATGTAAGTTAAGAATCACTGTGCCTGGCAATATAATTCTGAACTTATTTTTGGGACTCACTTGTTGAGAGTGAAACAGGGCTAAAGCACTTGAGAGTCTCCTAAGTGAGTGCGTATTTCATCCTGAACACTTTGCAGAACCAAAGCCCAGTAAAAGTAGGTAAAGCTGATGTGAATTATGAACGTTTTAAGTGTTTAAGGTCTTTTGAAGTTTTCTATGGGACTTTAGAGCACCATTTGTGCATACTTTTACATCTTACATGCGGGCTGACCTGACACAGTGGTAAGAGGTTCACGCTACATTTGCAACCATATCTCAAAGGATTTCAGTGTTCTCCAGGTAATTCTGCAATGTCTCTAAGAGAAGAAATAGTGTATTATGGCTGGATAATCTATATCCAAATCAGCTCTGTATGCTGGCACATATCCTATGTCGGATAGGCACATAAATATTTGCTCTTGAAAATTGAGAAAATGACTGACCAGGGATCTGCCCAAACTTCTGGGGTACTATCAGCTTGAGGTCAAAACCAGTTCATATAAAAGCAGCTGGCTTAGTGTTTGGCTATTATTTTATCGGTCTTGACAAGGTAGTCGACACAGAAATGAAATTATGGAAGCGCAGAGGAGAATGGGGTCTGTCTTTCTGATGTTTGGGAAAACAGGAGTTCCTTCTTGAAGTGTCTAGCAATGCACTCTATGATAGCAGTGCTGTTGTTATTCATATAAGACATTCTGGGCATATTTCTCAGACATTTTTATGTCCTGCTTTCTTAACCAAATAAGAGTTGTTTTCTCTATATCTACCATATATTTGACTTMTAAAAAAAAAATTAATTGGTAGTCTATTACTAGGTATGTTAATGGCTTGATAAAGTTTTGAAATATAGCATCCCAAATGCCATACTGTATATGTAGTTCTTAATACCTTTGCTATTTCCTTTTGCTATTTGATGATCAGTTTTTGCTGGAATATGTTTTGCAATTACAATAAGAGATTTAATGTTGTTTTGAACTCTGCCAAAGTCTGATTAGATTTTYTGTTTTGGCCTAAGTCATTTCTTTGTGCTTCAATTTTCTCTGTATAAAATGTTTAGATTGCAGGGCTTTAGATTGCAGATCCTGGTAATTAACTGCAAGTCTGATTTTTAGTTCAGCATAAGGTTAACTAGCTTCCATAAAGCAAAATCCTATTTATTCAGAATGAAAGGATTATAGGGAAGAAATAAAGTAACAGAAAAACAGTTTACATTTTTTCTGAGTTACCAGGAAGTCATCAGCACTGACACGGAGCTCCTAATAGAAAAGCAGTATATAATATCCTCTCAGGGGTTTTAGGAGTTTTGGTAACAATTCCATGTCACTCCCAGATCATGGAAGAAACTTCTCCCCAYAGGTAAGAACATTCACTGTCTACATTTATCAGTCACTATGTGATTTGCTCAGGAAATAAACTCTGCAGTTGCCTACATCATTGTAAAAGAACAGTTTTCACTAGTTAACTTGCCACCTGCACTAGTGACCTGAAYTCCTGCAGGACGTCCTCCTTAGCTGAAGTGTTCAGTTGGCACTGTAACATCTAAACACAGACACCAGTGTCACTGCTGCTGGCATGAGAAGTTGATGAACTACAAAGCTGGATTGAGAAGAGAGTATTTAAGGAAACATCCCTGAACGCTTGCCCTGTGTTTATGCCTTCTCCTGGACAAATTACCTTTGGCAACAGGGAGGTCAACTGTTCCCTGCACTGGGCTTTGGTCTGACCCTGTATGGACAKTCTTATGCTTTTAGCCATCAAGATACACCTAATACAGTTGTTCATCAGTTTTCAATGGTACTGCAGGTATCAATATTTTTGTACCAGGCTGCCCAGGAGACCCGATAGAGGTTGTGCTTGGTATAGCATAATAAGAAACTAGCCCTGGCCTGAAGGTCTTTACAGGCCAACGAGGCAAGACTGGCAAAGGTTAGGAGGGAAGTAAGAGCCAAGAGAAATGATGTGATTTGTTCAAAGAGACACAGCAGGAGCTGAGAGAAGCCTCAGGGTCTTGCTTGATTGTTTATCCTGTAGGTCAAACAGCTTAGATTTTACTTTTCTGTTGCAGCTTCTTTTATATTTATTTAGAGCTTTATTTCAAAATTTTAATGCTTCTTCTCATGTAGCCATCATCTTTTCACATTTATTTATTCTCTTCTGTATTAATGAAAGTCATAAAGTTCAAATTATATCATCTCAGTCAGGATGGGTGAGATAGCTAAACATTTTTCTTCTTAACCTGGATCCTGATTCGGTTTTAACTATCAGCATGTGCTTTAATCCTAATATTGCTCAAATGCAGTATGTTTTCAGTGCTTTTTCTACATAGAAGTTTTTTGTTAAATTGAAGTATTCTGGTGTGTGTAGGACTGAGCAATTACCCAGCCTCACTGTGTATGTCAGAGTGCCGAGCCCTAGAGAGGCTGAACATTTGTCTCTTCATCCAACATGAGCATCTAATTCTTCAGGGGTCCATCTTTCACTGCAGAGAGGTGCAAACATTTTCACCAATCCTGCAAACAAGTACCGAATAGATTGAAACTTTCTAAAAAATTGGACAGGTTCTTTTGTCAGTCTTTTTTTGTTCTTGTCTTGATTTGTTTCTGTTCTCCAACTACTTGGCTTTTTCTGTTTATAACTCTTTTTTTCCCTCCTCCTGTGAAAGGCTACCTGTCCRTCCCCTAGTAATTGTAGAATTTATGCCGGAAGCTCCTTCTTCAAAGATGTATCTCTACAAAAATTCTCAGGTGGGTATTGCTCTCCCTCGATGTATGTAGTCCTTTCTGCAAAAATAAGAAAATCGAACTCTGTCATTCCCAWAGACCAAGTCAGATCTTTCTTTTTTTGAAGAATATACTTTAAATCACGGTCACTTTGAATTCCCGTATTTCCTTTGTATCTGCACACTCTCCAATTCTCCTGTTTGACAGCAGCAGGTAAAGCTTCTCCCCTCTAACCTGTGAAGTTAGTGAAGGAAGAAGTGAAGATGAGAACTGAGACAGTRGTAGGAAATGGGACAGATGAGGGGACAGGATGGCTGTGGTTTGCTTGGGAGACTGTAAAGACATAAAGCAGTTCCATTGCAGAAGTCTCGTTTTCAGTATTGAGCTCTGGTGGAATTCAAAGCTACCCCAAGCACTGAACAGCACTCAGTACAGCAGAGGTGCACAAGTCCTCCTTTCAGGTGAGAGGCAGCAGAGGTCTGTGTGACTGGGAATGTGGGCAGAGCTGGTTCTCCCTGTGTGGAATAAAAAACTTGATGTATGCTAGGGCATGAGTCAAAATGRTAGAAACACTTTTTTTCATGCTGTCCCCAATGCACATTTAGAATATAGTTTGAAATAGCTGGGAAAGTACTACTTTATGGTAGTCATAATGAAAAATTAGTTCGTAGGACTGCCATCTGATGATGTGGACGTGTTGGTTTTGGCACCTATCTAATCCAAGCTGACTGAATACAGAGTAGTGTCAGAACAACTTTGGCAATCCAGCAGAGCTTGCAAGTGGGTAACTGTAGTAATAAAATTAGTTTAATTTGATTTTTACATTGCTGAACTGGGTCTACAGTTGTCACCTTCATAAACATGGTAAAAAGTGAAATTTGGATCCTACTATGATATTAAGTGCTTGATCAAACAGAAACACTTCTGCTCTCTCTTCATAAACACCAAAACCCAGCGGAGGAGGGTACTACTTTGTAGTCTTGTCACTACAAAAGAAAAAAAAGCTTTGCTTGTTCTACTTTTGTCTGTCTCTGAGTCAAAAAATTCAGGCCATCCAAGGCTTGTTAAAAGATCTGGGATCTCTTTGGTTTAAATAATAAATGGTAACAATGACAACTACTGCTTTACAATTTAAATATTTATTATGTCCATTAGTAATGATATTTCAGATCTAGCGGTTAACCAAATATGTATGCCAAAGATGCGCTCAGCAAGATGAAATTTTTAAATCTTGAAGTGAAATTTGATGTTTCCCCTGACAATGGCCACACTACCTCCTTCTCATTTAGTTGTGAGTCACATACTTAGTAAAGTGTGAATAAAATCTGTTGCACCAAGCCACTGTAATGACCTAAAAGCACTCTAACAGATGATCAGATTATGTGAACAAGAGCCTAAAAAATGGGCTGTCCTGAGAAGGGCGACGAGGCTGGTGAAGGGTCTGGAGCACAGGTCTTATGAGGAGCGGCTGAGGGAGCTGGGGTGGTTTAGCCTGGAGAAGAGGAGGCTGAGGGGAGACCTTATCGCTCTCTACAACTACCTGAAAGGAGGCTGTAGAGAGGCGGGGGTTGGTCTCTTCTCCCAAGTAACAAGCGATAGGACGAGAGGAAACGGCCTCAAGTTGTGCCAGGGGAGGTTTAGATTGGATATTAGGAAAAATTTCTTCACCGAAAGGGTAGTCAGGCATTGGAACAGGCTGCCCAGGGAAGTGGTGGAGTCACCATCCCTGGAGGCGTTCAAAAAATGTGTGGATGTGACACTTCAGGACATGGTTTAGTGGGCATGGGTACTGGGTTGACAGTTGGACTTGATGATCTTAAAGGTCTTTTCCAACCTTAAYGATTCTATGATTCTATGATTGTATTCTATGAATAGGGTTTACTAATGTCTGTCACCAAAAAAAACTAAACTGATCTTTGGCTAGTCTATGCAAGACTGTATCTCTGCCGCAGTTTCAAATGAAGATGTGGTAGTCTTTACTGTTTGCTGTTCAGTGCCAACATCATCACTTAGATGAGAAATAATAAAGAAGTAATAAACCCTTAAGTTTTTACAAATTTTGTCGGATTGAATTGAATTTTACAAATATGAGCGTATCTGGTAAATCTTTTTTTGTCACTGAATTAGTATATTCTGTTTATCTTCTTAAGCAATAAGCACATGAATATYAGACATCTTTTCTGCACCTCAAATTTTGTCTTTTTTTTTCTTACCAATATTGTCATTACATACAAGATAGTAAAAATTTGGGGGCTTTTTTTTTTTTTCATGTATTGAAAGAGTTCCTTAACATGGAGCACTATGAAGATATCACTGTTGTTGGTAAAAAAGCTAAGAACATTGATTTGGTCATTCATGTTCATCTAAAAAAAAAAAAAAGTAATGCATTTACACTTTAATATTGTATCATATAAACAGACATCTATAGCTCTGCATACATTATTAATACAGGTTTATTGCCTGCTTTATTGGTTTCACTACTGTTTCTCCTCTTGGGAAGCCATGTAAAATACAAAGACTGCACAAATGCCCACATTACGAGAGCCACTATATACAAAGCAAATAAGATTGCACAAGTACAAATATTCACTTGAGTCGCTTCCTGCAATTCACATAACATAATAACAAATAGTCCATAAACGCAATCCCCCTAGCTACTACTATTATTCCAAGTATTTTATGTTTTTTATCTAGGACACTTGTGCTGCTATTAGAATACTGAAGAAAATTTTATTCCTGTATATTCTGACAAGAAAACAGAATTCTTGTTGAGAAGAAACAGAAAACGTTAAATATTATTCAGAACCATCACAACTGTATAGTAGATGCTAAGAAGGCCTAGTACTGAATTCTTCTCTGGTTCTATAGAACCAGGTTTCTCTAAATTTCACTTCAGAAATGTGTTTAAGACTTTAACAAAAGAGATATTAGTAGTGTAAAATACATGCAAAAGGGGAACACTGGGGACAGGACTATTTTCAAAAGTTAACCCCTTGTCAAACACTGACATACTGTCTTATGAAAGCTTCCTAAACTTCAGAATCTCAGACTGACACCAGACAGGTTACAAATTCAATAATCCCCATTCCCAGCACTTTCAGAGGATGTTTTTGGTTTGGTCATTTTTGGGGGTTTTTTTTGGGTGCAAAATGTAACAGACATAGTACTCCTCTAGATGTTGAATCTTTGARAGTTGGTGATTCAAATTGGAAATGTACAGTCTTTTGTGTGTGCGTGTGTGGGAATAACAGCAAGGAGATTGGATCTGTAGTGTACGGGGATAGCACATGCAAATACCTCCAGGCAGGGTTGCACTTCGCAAGCTGCTTCTGCGCTTATGAACAGAAGTTCTGAGTAACAAAGATGTAAGCTCCTATTGCGCATCAGACTGGAAGAAAGAGTGTGGACTGTTATGAGCAAATACTTCCAYACTTCAGGTGAAAGCATCAGACTTAGAGCTTGGTTTTCTTTTTTTTTTTCTTTTTTTTTTAATCCACATGAAATGATAACATCTCTTTTGAATATTTTASCTGAAATCTTTAAGAAAACAAACTTACGTTGTTGAAGAAATGAATGTGAGAAAAGAGGATGAAAGGTGGTTCTATGCCACTTAGGTGCAGAGAGATCTTTCAGATAAGTGTGGTGTGATTTAATATTAGATGACAGCATCGAGCTGTTTCARCTGACGCCAAATGAAGGAAAAGGGCCAGTGAAGGCCCTGCCTTCAGAGAGCACCCTTGAGATAGCATCAGTTGCACATCCACCAATTGCTCCTCTGCTACAACGTGCCGTAGGTTCCCTTGTAGTTAGGGGCCAGGATGCTCCAGCAGTTTCTCTCTGTGACCTCTTCACTATTATTTCTAAAGGCATATCCTCTTCAATGTTGCCCCAGGATTTGTTTTTTTGGGTGGCTTTTTTTTTAAGATTCTCCAACATTCAAACTTTTTCAATCTCCTTCCCACACACCACACAATTCCCCGTTGGTTCTTTCTACTTTATTCCAGTTGTAACCTTCCGATTGTCTTTCTTCCGAGTTTAAACTTCCTGCACTAAACTTAAATGCGTGCGTTTGTGGACAAGTTATGATGCCCTCAGGACCAACTGGTCACAGCAACTTTTTAAGTCCTTCATATGCCTTAGTTTTGGTAGTTCTTCATTCACCTGGCTGTCATTTGGTTCTCTTCATGCCAGTTCACCAYCTCTGTGATGATTTCTTGCATCTCTTTTCTATGTCTGTGGCCCGTCTTCCTTCTGGGTACTGCCCCAGGGCTGCTCCCATCAGTCRGTGCTGCCTTGCAGACCTCATGCAGGCTGTGCTGGGGCTTGCCACAGGCTGGTCCCAGAAGCTCTCTGCAGGCCCCACAAGTTGAAGGACTGCTTTGTCAAGTGCCCTGTCTTCCAGGGAAAACATCGAAGTGCTGCCCTCTTTGGTCCCTTTCCTATGACAGCCGTCACAGCARTATTTCCTACTTTAGTCACCTTGTTTTGGAAGGACAAGCTACTACCTTCCTCAGGATTTGGAAAGGTGGCTCCCTTCCCTGGCAGATCTGCCAACTTAAAAGGAGCTTTCTGTAATGAAACAGAAACAGAGCAGAGCTTTATAGAGGTCTCCATGAGTCTGACACCTTGTGCTCAGGAGCAAGTGTCTGACTTCTCCATTCCTACCCCTGTCAGCATTGATACGCCTCTCTTACCTGACATGAGCTTTTATTGCCCTTGACTGCTCTCCATTTATATAAAGGTTAAATCTTCCCCTCTGTCTGTGCTTTATAGAAATACACTATTTAGAAAACAGTGAATCCATTGAACGCAATAAAGGCAGATGAATTTGTTGTGGTTGTTGGGTCTTTCTGGTGTGTCCCACCCCCCGCCTCCAACAATAGGCCATTGAGTTAGGTGCGGCTTAAACTTTTTCACGTTCTGACATGCTACAATTATCACTAACGGGAATTACAGGAGGGTCAGCTCTTTGTCCCTGCTCAATACAGAGACAGACAGCACAGTCCAAGTCTGTTGTGTTTTGAGTTATGCCCACAAAAAAGGGGAAAAAATTATACCTTTTAAATGATGTAATGGGTGGTTTTGGTTTTTAAGTTCACTATTGCCAATGGGACAGTTCAGACAGTAATGTCAGATGGCTCATTTGCCATCTAGGTGTGAATGGGGACTGTCTTATTCCTCTTTGCAGGTTGGACAGAAGACTTTGGCGTCTCTGGAAGGGTGAAAAATCCTCTTGTACTTCCCCAGCTCTTCCTTGAGTGTAATCCTGAAAGACCTGGGTTCAGTTACTGTTTGTRAAAGGTTCAGCGCTACGTTTTCACAAGCACTATCAATGACCTTAGTTATCATCCCAGTTACAGTATCGTATTCCTGTTCAGCTTGCACTGGTTTTGTATGCTAGAACAGTTTGTCTTACGAAGGGGCGAGGAGAGAACTTTTTTGTTCTGCTTTTTTCATTTCAAATTACTTCCTAGATACAGGAATTATGTTATRGCATTTGGAAGACTCTCACTTCTCTAACAACACACTGTGTATGTAACTTTATAGCAATATTCTTTCCTTTTCAGCTCCCAAAAGTCTTATCTGCCCTGCTTCTTTTTCTTCCTGCAGGAAACAGGATCTTCAGAGGGTTTTCTGAAAGCTCTTTGTAATATTAGCAAACATGTACAGGAAAACCCTCAGGTTATGTTCAACTCCTGGTATCCTTCACTTTAGATTTAAGAAATTCCCTTAAACTCTCATTAGTGGAGAACTTCTCATTCCTATAAAAGTTTAAAGAAAATCTTTGTCTAATCAGAGATTTAGCGCAGCTCCTCAGCGTGGTTGGAGAAAGTAAATTCTTTGTGCTTCTCTATTCATTCTGAAGCAAAGACAATTGTTACAAAAATGTGCCTTTATTGATGTGACCCTCTGGTTCCCTCATCACTTTTAGACTTGCTACCTTTTCCTCTTCTCTGCCTTGTGCAAATCTTGTCATTGATGGGAAGGAAAAGTCAGGTTTTGATTAAACACTGATGAATCCAGGCAGGATTATGTGGTTTCCCTCTGCAACTGTGTAAGCCGGTATCGGTAGAACACCACACTCTGCGTTCTTGTGGCTTCTCACTTAATCTGGCCCACTGTATATTAGGGGAATTTTGCTCGTGCATGAAAAAAATGAAAATGAGAAAAAAGTCTTCTGTGTGCCCCCTATGCTATTCCTGAGCTGAGAGCTGCCTTCATTTTACACTCTAGGGCTTCTAATTAGCTCCTATATCTGACTCCCTTTTCTTTTTTTCCTTTCTTCTTTTTTTTCCTTTCTTCTTTTTTTTCCTTTCTTCTTTTTTTTCCTTTCTTCTTTTTTTTCCTTCCTTTTTTTCCCTCTCCTAAAATAACTATGCTCCTAAAACAAGAAATAAGCATCTCATCCACCTCCCCAGGCACATTTGAGTTGACTGGAAGCTCCGTGGTCTGAAACTTCCAGAATTCACAGTCCTCCCCATACTTTCTTCCTTACTTTAAAAATAAAAAATAAAATAAAAAAAAAAAGTGGGAAAAAAAAAAGCATTTTTGTTTCATAAAGCTATTGGATGTAGATATGGCTTAAATGTATTTAAAACAAACATACACAAAAAATAGTACCCCAGCATCAAAACGTCTGTGGCTGACTTGTTTTCTCTAATTCATGAATATGATGTATGAGCTTTCTCAGATAACTTTTAACAATTAGGAGTCTTAAGGAGTTCCTGCAGCTTAATACACATCAACTGACCCAAATTTCACAGACATTGTGTATGTACCTCTAGCCTTAAACAAGCACTGGTCAAATCATAGAAGTTTAAATCTCGCTGGAACGCCAGCTTTAACCTACTTGCTTTTGCTACAAAATACTAAGTATCATTAGAAACCTCAAATGCGTAATGCTGACAGAACTGTAMAAAAGTTTTTAGCTATCTTGAGTTCAGAATTTAAAAATGTGATTGTTCAAAAATTAATGATGAACTTTATTTTGGTCTGAGTTTCATTCAAATCATGACATTTTAAGCTAAAGAAAGAAATAATTTTCATGGCAGAGTTTTGGGAGMGAGAAGGGGACTTCTGAAAACTATTCAGAACATACAGTGCTGGGAGAAATTCCACTAATGAGAAGTGCAGGTACACTGTACTCAATGAATAACGTATCAAAAAGAATCAATGCATTTCACATTGCTTTATAAGTAATGGGATTTATCATGTGTGGGGGTCCATTCACAGATAAATAAATCAGTGCATGGTTAAGTATCTAGTTCAGAGTTCCAAATGGATAGTTTTGTATTATAAAAATGAACTTTTAATGGCTGTGAAAAGTGACCTCTAGATATAGGCAGCAGCAATTTTGATGGCAAAAATCCTCTAAGATGCAAAAGGCACACTAAATGTTGCAGCACTGGTAGCACAATTTCCCACAAATTGCTTTGCTTTTTGTTAATCCTGTTTTTCAGGATTACCTCAAGAAGTAAGACAGAATTTTGATTTTGTCGTCCAATATTTATCTTAAACATGGTACAGCCTAAATGAGGTACAACTGTGTTCAATAATGCCAATTATTTTTCATATGAATTCCAAAATACYTATATCAAACTAACTTATTTTGTTGGGCTCAACTGCTGGAGATTAGCCGTTGATAGCTTTTTATTAGTATCACATATATTTAGCACGTTTTTGCTTATGAAATTTCTCTCAATTCAATCAGATCTTATTTATTTTATTTATGTAGACCCATTAYAAAATTACGTAGAACACGGAAGTTTCTAAGGGCCTTGTTCCCTTAATTAAACAATTAACTTGCTATTTTGGATTTCATCAAGAAATGATTGAACATGACAGATTGTCTCCCCTCTGGAGCACATAACTGTGTCAGGGTCAATCATGTTTCCTTTGGAGTCAGAGGGAAAGGGGCTTCTCATAAATTAGAACACACTACTGATTTACAGTAGTAAATACCATACATAACCGATTTTGTTAATGTTCTTGTAAGATTAATAAAATAATCTGGAGGCAATTTAGTATGTCAGCGAGGTGGTTATTTAAAAATCAAATTGCAATAAATTGAGGAGACCCATCAGCTGGGTGAAATTTTTCAATTATTTAGGAAAACGAGAGAATAGCTAACATGAAAAAGCCTAGAAAGAGTGATGGAGCTGTAAATCCTTACTCTCTACTTGAGTATCAAAGCTGCCTTGTTGCCTTTTGCCCTAGGTCCTGTACTTTGGGAAGGATGGGACAGTTGTTGATGTTTTGGAGGCTATGGAGGCAATTATTTCCAATCTAGCTAGCTTTCCTATTGGWGTTGAGGAGTGCTTTGTCTGGGGGATGTAATACACCAAGACGCTTTCTCATATCTTAAGACAAGTTTGTCATCAAGCCAGTCGGCTGTATTGGTCTGCTGGCCTGTATTACTGTGCTTGTCAGCGTCAGAGGATCATAGAAAGCAAAATTAAAACCGAGCAAATTACTAGAGCACTTCGAAATCTGGCAACCATGTGAAAGGACCTCATACAATTTATGTGGAAAACAATTGCTAAGCATCCTTTGGATAATTTGCTTTTTCTTCCTCTATCTTTCCATCGCTGCAGGCATTGCTGATTTTATTCCCAAGTTTATTATAATTTTATTATATTTTTGGCCTATCTGCTAGAAACAAACATGTTCCTTATGCACTATTATAAAATGAATCAATAAATATTTTAGATGGTGCTTTTATCAGAAAACTAAGAATCTCTATAGCCACTTCTTCTACTCTATTGAAATGAATACCCATCATTTTGGCAGTTGTCCATCAGATGTTTGCAGAAGCTGAGTTATTTGCATATTGGAAACCGTTCACAGATACATTAAATAACATTTTATTGTGGACATCTGGCCTGCTAAAAATCTGCCAAAGTTTGTATCAGATAACTGCAGCAATTCAAATTTATAGAAGGAATCTGTTCTGAAAATATGTTAAAACTACTGTCCCTCTTTCATTTCCTAGCTTTTAGACAACATTATTTTGCAAAAGCTGTTCTTGTTAAGAGTCTGAGTCTTCCCTGCAGAATAGCTTCTTGTATTTGTTTCTAGGAAGCTTATGAAGAACAAAGAAATAYCTGCACCTCCAGTTATGATTATCCAATGAAAAGAATGAGCCTGTGCTCAAATATGCTAGGGCTAAAAAATAATAAATAAAAATTAACTTTCCAGATAAGCTGATACATGGCTATGCATTTCGTACAATGGCTAAACCGAACCCATATGCTTTAGATTGCCTACAACATCTGTAGGTTATGTAGTAATAATTTAACTTCACTCTCTTCATTACAAATATTCATTAGTTTAGAGCTGTGTATTTTACATTAGAATAGATTCATGACTTGCTTCATCAATTTTTTTTTAGGTGAAATTCAATGGCCTGTTCTTTTATGAAAATAAAAATGTAACTCACCCCAAAAAAGAGGAGGCTTTTTTTTTTTTTCCCAGTTGATGTTTGATGATACTTATAGTACAAGGCCAGTTTCAGTATGCCTTACTACATCCATGTTGAATTGTATTTTGACATGTCACTGTCAAAGGGCCTAGGGTTTCTGTCAATCGGGCTATACRGAGTAGTAATTAATTTTGTTGTAAGAGTGTCAGCGTCTGAGAACTTTCTGAGATAGGGCTCAGTCTCTGCACTGTCCTAGGTTGATTGGCACCAGTTCTCTTTTAATAACACGGAAAGGATGCTTGCTCTGTGTGGCTTTTGGCTAGTACAGTGTAAGTTGCACTATTGACAATGAATAAAAGGCCAAGTCCTGCTGTGATATACACATAATAAATGAGTTGACTTTAATAAGGGGTGATGGGGATGGCATTCTGCAGATGTTTCTGGGAGAGACCTGCCCATAACGAGCCCTAAAGTGGATTTAGCCTGCGGATCCACACTGTGATTTCTTTAACAGTAAATCTGGCTTAGGACAGGAGCCTCTTCTGMCTGAACCATTTCAAACTTTCCCTGACAGCAGACATGATCATACGGTGCAGATTCAACCATTTGAACRGTTGTTTAATGTGGCCATGCATTTGACCTGCTCTGTGAAATGGTCCTTTTCTTTGAGCAGGTGTGTGTATGAGTTGGGGASGGGGTAATATTTTTAAATACCACAGCTGGATCACTTCACAAATCTATTTTGAAACATATCCATAGAAACAACTGAATCAGCACAACTGATCTGGAGAATTAGTTGTAGTGTTAAGAAGAAGCAGCAACTGATGAAGATAAGGATTTCCTGCACTTGATTTACCATAAAGGAACTGTAATTTATTTTTTGGATAATGTGCTATTCAGCCAGTTGGAACTTTCTGCTTTCTATTTGCTACAACAGCTTTGAAAACTAACACATGTGCTCTGCATGCCTGCTCGGTCACGAGCGGTGTTCCCCAGGGCTCAGTTTTCAGGCCCATCTTGTTTAACATCTTTATCAATGATCTGGACGAGGGGATCGAGTGCACCCTCAGTAATTTCGCGGATGACACCAAGCTGGGTGGGAGTGTTGATCTGCCTGAGGGTAGGAAGGCTCTGCAGAGGGATCTGGACAGGCTGGATCGATGGGCCGAGGCCAATTGCATGAGGTCCAACAAGGCCAAGGGCCGGGTCCTGCACTTGGGTCACAACAACCCAGGCAACGCTCCAGGCTTGGGGAAGAGTGGCTGGAAAGCTGCCCGGCGGAAAAGGACCTGGGGGTGCTGGTCGACGGCCGGCTGAACATGAGCCGGCGTGTGCCCAGGTGGCCAAGAAGGCCAACGGCATCCTGGCCTGTATCAGGAATAGCGTGGCCAGCAGGAATAGGGAGGTGATCGTGCCCCTGTACTCGGCACTGGTGAGGCCGCACCTCGAATMCTGTGTTCAGTTTTGGGCCCCTCACCACAAGAAGGACATTGAGGTGCTGGAGCGTGTCCAGAGAAGGGCGACGAGGCTGGTGAAGGGTCTGGAGCACAGGTCTTATGAGGAGCGGCTGAGGGAGCTGGGGTGGTTTAGCCTGGAGAAGAGGAGGCTGAGGGGAGACCTTATCGCTCTCTACAACYACCTGAAAGGAGGCTGTAGAGAGGCGGGKGTTGGTCTCTTCTCCCAAGTAACAARYGATAGGACRAGAGGAAAYGGCCTCAAGTTGCRCCAGGGGAGGTTTAGACTGGATATTAGGAAAAATTTCTTCACCGAAAGGGTAGTCAGGCATTGGAACAGGCTGCCCAGGGAAGTGGTGGAGTCACCATCACTGGAGGTGTTCAAAAAACGTGTGGATGTGGCGCTTCGGGACATGGTTTAGTGGGCATGGGTGCTGGGTTGACGGTTGGACTCGATGATCTTAAAGGTCTTTTCCAACCTTAATGATTCTATGATTCTATTCTATGATTCTACTTTTCACAAATTAAGTTACTCCTGCCCAACAGAAAATAATTAAAAATTTTACTATTTTGTGCTATGTTATGACACTGATTTGAGGAGTCCAGATCGTGTTACAAGAACCTAAGGAGGTGAGTCAGAYGAAGAGCAGAAAGAAGAACCACAACATCCCCTCCCCACTTCACCCCAAATTATAGTTCTCTGACAATTTTTCAACTTCCCTTATAAAAATTATCACATTTAAGTATTACATGAATAARCATTATACGTTGGGTAACTGAAGTACAGTTAGTGATAGGAATTTCAAAACCAGTCTGGGTTGGTTTCACTCCATTTCMATGAAATTTGAAAGGAAGGCATCAGAAACACAAAATGGCCAATGCTTCATGTTTTAAAAACATGCCATTTAATCACCCATCAGACAGCAAATATGGCTGAAGGACTCCTAACTAGAACCATGCAAACTATTTAAAACACAGTCCAGACGTGGTGTCAAGTTATTTAGTTTCAGGCGTTACTTCAGTTTGAACCTTTCCGCGTGTTCTTTAACAAACTGACAGTGGTGTGAAAACTTCCATCCTATTTCAGGCAAAGCYGGGCTGATCTCTGACTCTCTATGAAAGCCATAGAAAACAGAAATATACTTCTTGTATTTGTTTTTTTTTTKKTTGTTTTTTKGGGTTTTTTGTATGCCATTTTTGCCTCCACCACATTAAACTTAAGACCCTTCGAGTCAGGGACAATTTTTCTTGTTTGCCAGTAGTAGTATTCTGAGCTTAATTTTTTTCTTGATGTTTGAYTAAACTATGCACAATCTGGATTAACAAGCTTTGTGAACATCCCATTGAAAAAGGAATCAAGGTGTGATGAAAATAACTATGGGGATTTTTTTGTTGGATTTTCTTTTTTTTGGTTGGGGTTTATTTGGGGGGTCTTTTTTTTTTTTTTTTGTAATTGTCTTTTATTGTGTTTTTTTTTATGGTGTTTTTTATGGTGTGTTGTTGGTTTGGGGGTTTGGGGGGTTTTTTGTTGGTTTTTTGTTTGTTTTTTAAATCAGATTGTCTGACTCAACTCTCACTGGTCAAATGGGTTCTCATAAAATGCCTTTATTCTTCAATGAGGGTAAAACATTTTCAGTACAAATACATCTTTCTGATCTTAAGAGTGGAATTCCACAAACCGCAGGCAGGAAATTGGTTAGGATTAATTTGGCTGCTTCATCAGAGTTCTCCAGYAGCATTCCATATCGCTTGATGCAGGTTGATGGCATCTAGGAAAGGAATGCCATCTTGGCTCATTTGGTACTTCTGGTGTGTCAGGGATAATCTAGATGGAGAATAAATGTTGTCTTACTTTCATCCTTCAGCAATGACAGATAGAAGTCTTGTTTCATAACATAAACAATAAGGACTGTCCTCAGTCTTTGCCCTTTTATTTTACCTTTTATTGAAACATTTGGTTAGCAGTACGTCCTTCATTCTTCCTCTGTTGGAATATCTATGGGTTCTGATAATTTCTTTCTTCCCTCTATCTTTTTTTTCCTGTTCCTTAATTTGTTCTCTCTTTTTGAGAGTGGTACTGCAGGCTTTCAGGATCTCATGATAGCTAAAATATTTACTGCACAGTTGTTTAAGTTTTCCAGCATGACTGAAAAGGAGGCMTGTATTTTAATAATCAGTTTTTCTTGTGCAGCCAGCTGATTTTTCTGAACCTGGCTCTGTGGCAGACAAATGACTCTGTCATTTCTGTGTGTCAGAAACTGAAGCAGGAAAATCAAGGACCTCCCAGAAATTAAGAAATGAAAACACACTCTTTTGGCACATGTGCAGGAGCAGAATAGAAATTCTTTGCTGCATCCCTGACTGCGCATACAGCTAAAATGATTGCCAATTCTTCTCTAGTCCACAGCCTGGAAAGGTGAAAGTGTCTCATTTTAGAAAGAAGGGATGCTACTGCCACAGCATCTCCAAAAGGAGGGAGGAAGAAGAAGGGCCTATGCTTACTTACAAAGTTGAATAAGACTTGCAATGTGCAGCAGGAACAGACTAACTGGGACTCGTGTTCAGCAGCTTGCAATTGTGCTTTCATCCAAGACTGTGCTGGAGGCAGTTGAATTGAAATAGCTCCTGAAAATATAGGTATCTCCCAAACTACTTGTTTAAAATCTGCCTCCAGTAAAATTTACTCCCCGCAGCTCCTATCATCTCTTCTGTCTGGAGCKGCGTTACATCCTCCTTGCCCCCAAGTATCTCACTGGGCATCACTGTTGATGCATCACCAAGAACAACAGAACACTGTCTTGTCTATAAGCTCTGGGGAGCCTGAAACCTCACAAAGACACTGTTTACAGCCTGCTCATGTATTTAGGGCTTCTTTTGTGATGCTAGGAGCTAAAATCTTCCTTAATTTTAATGAACGATGAGATTCTGTAGGATGAAGTTGATACCCATATGTCAGTATGTTCYTATCTAAACTTGATTTGTTGATAAAGATGGGGGGGGGAAATCAAATAGTGAAATTACCACTAATAATGTACCCTTGCCTTGCCTTGCCCCAGCAGCTTGTAGCCTAGAAAGCTGAACAGTGTGTTGAAACCAGACAGGTTTTTGTATTGAATAACTGCACTGAAACGTTTGCCAAGAACTACTCTAAGTGTGGAGAGGAAGGGGTAGAATTTTACATGCAGCATGTGAAAATGGGCTTTTTGTAACACTTAATTCTGGAAGGTTTCAGCCTTAATGCAAGACTGCTATAGAGTGGTGAGTTTGTTTATTCTTCACATTAAATTCTACCGCAAGTTATGCAAGGGTGGTCAAAAATTTTCCAACAGCAAGTTTTTCCATCACAAAATAGCAATTCATTGAATTACAATATATGTTGGGACAGGGTTGAATGGTTAAGACACGGCTTTCTGTACTCCTCTTTTCTCAGAGGAAGTAGCCCTTGAGATCCTGATGTCAGGCTGCTGTTACAGCAGGCTCTGAGCTCTGCAAGCATTTCCAATCTTCATTCTCCCACTCCCTCTTCCCCCTCCGCTGAAATTGTGCTCCCTGCTCACAATATTGCTGAGCTGTCKGTAATGATAAATGATGTGCCTTTCTTTAAATTTCCTTTCTGCTCAGTACTAGATATTGGCCGGCTTGGATGTGTGTTCTGGGTGGATAAATTACTTTGGCAAGTCACAGAGTATTTATGCACATGGCAACAGATGTACCCTGTGTGGTAGAATTTTTGTTTGTTGTTCTAATTATGTAACTTGATTTTACCTGAGGCAATTATATTTTCATGAACAAAGATGCGGTTGCTGATTTGTTGGGGTTTGTTTGTTTGTTTGGGGTTTTTTTTTGGCATGAAATATGAACCTCTGTGCTGAAAGAAATTTTGGTCTCAAACCCTGTTATAGGCCAAGGCAGAACTGGGCCATTACTCAGCTGCACATCACGCTTTACTAAGCATTGATCTTTTCACATACATGACTTGTGTTGTCAAGTGGATCTTCAGAGGTTCAGAGAACAGAGGCTAGATTTTGTTTCTTAATGAGGGTTACTGTTGTTCGGTAAAGGTAACTGTACACAGCATTTGGGAGGAATTTAAAATGCGTGGAACCAGACTGCACTACAGATGAAAATGTTTTTGTTCTTGATTTAGAAAGTAGTCTACCTTTGATAGTCAGAGAGGAACTTTTCTTATTTCATACTATCTTTGTGCTTTTCTTTGTTTCAAAGGAGCTGTGAAAATAAAGCTTCACATGGAAAACCAAAATCATTTCAGGCTTTTGTGCCCCTTTCCCCTGTAAATTTAAATGATTCCTGGCAAAAAGTGCTGGGCTTATAGGAGCAAATACAGAGGGAAAACCTCTAAAGGTTGGCTGTGTATTCATAAATACATCTATTCAGCCTGTGTCTTCAGTATGTTCTGAAAAGTATTCCCAGGGACAGATTTTGCTACATGGACTTGCATTTTCAGGCATGTTTTACCAAACTTTAAGGCAGTATGCGAGAYTGGAAGTGCTCAAAAAAATGCACAGTGGTGCTGTGGTTTGTCTGAGCAACAGAAGAAAGAAGTATAGGAACCATTTTAGTTCCTTTTCTCAGTCTTTTCCTCAGTGTCTGTATTTTACRAATCTCTTACAGTTTTAAGTCCTTCCCTACCAGGTAACATAGCCTCTGCTCCACAGCCAGCAGAAGAAAGCCCCTCTCCTGCTCACAGAGGTATGGAGAAGGACCAGCTGCCATCTGGCCGCTGGAGATACCCCAGAGTTAGAAGATACGATTCTTTCTCCTAGAGAAAATGCACCCAGATGGAAGGAGGGSATTTTACGGGGTAAAAAAAGACCATCGGCAGCAGTCGCCGTGTCCTGGGCGGCCTGCGAGGCCCCGGGGTGCCTGAGGGAGCGGGCGGCGGGTCTCGCGAGAGTTGGGCGGCGAGAGCGGGGCGGTGCCGGCGGTCCCGCGGGAGGGTTAAAAGGCGGGAAGCCGAGGGGGGCGGCGCCTGCCCGGGGTCCCGCCGGAGTCCCGCCAGGGTCCCGCCGGGGTCCCGCCGGGCACCCTTTGCAAGGAGCCGCGTGGGGAAGACGAGGTGCAACAGGTACAAGTTGCCCTGGGAGAGGTTTCATCCTGATATAAGAAAGAAATTGTTTATAGCGTGAGCAATCATTCACTGGAACAACCTCCCCAGGGATGTGGTAGAGCCCCTGTCACTGGAGGTTTGCACCCTGGATAATCTCACCTGGGCTCCCTTTCCCACGAAAGGCTGGGTTGGACTGAACTGTTGACACTTTCTGTTRCTTTATTTGTGCTTTGTGCATAGCGTGCTTTCGTTTGTGGCTTGTTTATAGCGTGTTYTCATGCATCTAACTCCAAGAATCCTTTTGGATAAAGCTTCTGCTCTTTTAGTCAGGTTTCTGTAGTGTTTGATATTTCAGCTAGTCACCTTAACAAATAATCAAAATAACTTTTAATGAATCATAAACAGATGTTGTACTAAAACTTGTGGTTGCTTAGGACTTCCAAAACCCATTACATTTTCTTTTAAGTCCTGAAAGAATACAGGAAGCATGTCCGACACTGCGGTTGTGAAAATAGAGAAGGGAATAAGACTAGGGCTATTTCTTCAGTCCATTGTGTATATTTTGGACTCTATTGCGGGGCAAAACCAGCTACATTGTGTCAAAAAATTAGCTACATTGTGTCAAAAAATTAGCTACATTGTGGTGAAAAATTGGCTACATTGTGGCTAAAGGTTTCTAGAAGAAAATTCTCTTTCTGGAGGGGAACTCTGGAGACGGGTCTGGGCCCAGGGCAGGAGGTCAGGCCGGTGGTGGGGGCCCGGGTCAGCGGGGTGCACAGCCGGGCACGGGCATGGCTGTGGCGAGCTCAGGCAGAGATCAAGGGCCCGGGTTAACTGCAGCTCCGAAGCAAACGGGGCCAGGCCCCYGCTTCTCACGGCTCTTTTCACAGCGGTCTGAGGCACGCTATCCGCCCTGGCCCTTAGCGCAGGCACCTAAAGTCCCAGGGGAAGAGTCGCACTCAGGGCTCTGACACAAGCTGACCAGGAAAAGACGATGCCCTCTGTGTCCATCTTCTAGTATTGGATGACTTCTTCAGGACCTTGTACCCTTGCTATCCAAGCCCTTGAAGAAATGCTCTGCAAAACGGAAAGCTGGTTAGCATCTCCCTACATGTACCCAAAAAAGCAAAAATTCAGTCCATGCATTGCAAGTGATAGCAGTCTTCTGACTTTTTTTAGTTTTCATTTCACCAGGAAATACTCTATTCAAATAGAAGGTATTATGCAAACAGATTTCTGTTTGAGTAATATTTCTGTTATACCAGGATAGCTTGTGCCCGTAGCTCCCCCTCTTCTGAAATCCACCAGAATTGAGGCAACACTGTTTTTGATTCAAACAGTAAATCCCAACTACTATAAATCCTTCCCTGCAGCTCCCCCCTCCCCTGAATATCAGTACTGTAAATAAGTGGCTGGTCTAAAAAAGAGTAGGTGGTGCATAATATTAAAAACAGTAACTTGTTGAGCAAAGATGTTTAAAAAGATTCTGAGTACCACATAATAAAGGTACTATCGGCAAATACCAGACTAACATCTCAGCTAGCTCTACTGGGCTGTGAGTTATTGCTGTGGTCAATAGATCTCTTTTCTGTAGCATTCTGCTTATGTCGGTGATAAATCTTGCAGTCTTATGGGAATAGGGTCAGGCTTCTGCTACTCTGCCCCATTATTTTTCTCCTACATCATTTAGAAAACTGCTGGACTGGACCATTTTTGGTGCAGCGACTTTTTGTTCAGCTACACAGTAAATTTTATTGTGCATATTAAATTTTAGCTCAGACCACATTTTAAAGTCCATCTTGATAGAAAGTGAAAGTGAAATAAAATGTTAAGCAAAAGAGCAAATACACATGAGAAGTAGAAAACAAATTTTTAATGAAATTTTTAGATGTAAAATACAGAAAAAGAAAAAGCTTTGGTTTTGATCATAAAGGGGTTTTTAAAATATTTTTCAGATCTGAAGAATGAATAATTTAGTAGTACTGGCACTCATTCAGAGAAATTTTCAGTAATTCGGTAAGCTCTGGGAATATTTTAAGCAATGGGCGATTTGAAATTCTTGCTGTTAAAAGAGAAGCAACATAAGGTGATGTTAGGTAATGATGGACAAAGCATTTGAATCTTTCATGGTTTTAGTGCCACCTCAGTCCAGCCACCTGCCAGGAATCACAGCTTCCACTCTACTCCTATGCATGCTGGCTCTGTTCCCTCATTTTCCCGGAGATGGAGAGATGGGCTACTGCCCCGTGGGAGCAGGAAGAGGAGGGGAAGGAGGAGCGTGGCTTGCTTTTAGCCCTTGCTGTGGGTGAGCAGAAAAGACCATTCAGTTTTGTTGTCCATGTTCAGGCAAAGGGACAGGACAGAGACACTGTGGCGTCAAGATGTGAAGGGCAGTGAATAGCAGAGCACAGGATGGTACCACAGACWTCTCCAGGTAGCATTAGCACCTGGTGGTTTTAGCATCTTGTTCTGTATCAGTAATTATGAGTTACATACCTGATACCACATTAAAACATCACAGTCCAAAGTGTGTGAGGTCAGCATATCGCTGCAGAATCACAAGGTAGACATGGCTGGGCAAATGTCTGTTTTTTATTTATTCGTTAGGCCATACATGCTGCAGCAGAATGCTAAATTGCATTTATGAAAGTTTGTTTGAGAAAGCAAGGGCTTCTTTTATTTCTAACTGAAGAGTACATAAGGACAATGTTCAAATACATAACAAGTTGCTGGAAAGAAGAAAGGAATAGTCTGTATTCTACCTGAATGACAAAGAAGTAAATTTTTGCAAGAAAGTATCAGCCCAGCTGTTTGGGAAAACCCCCTAATGCTAAGGATAAAGAAGCAATGGAATGGCTTACCAGTCAGGGATTCTCCATCAGTAGAGGTCCTTAAGGAAGGGGAAGTGTCATGGAAAAGTGGTATGTTTACAGGACCTCAGGATGTCCCATCAAACTTTTTTTTTTTTTTTTTTTTTTTTTTTTTAATTCTATAATGCAATGCCTGCAATGTCCATGATATACATAAATCTTTGTTTCCCAAGTATGGTTTGTTAACCCTGAGAAATTCATTCAAGCATTTTTGATTCTTTTTCTATTCCCTTTGTGAAACAACTATTTTTCCCTTTCTGACTAGATTTCTTCCTTATCTTCTTCACAGATTTTGCTTCACTAGGCCTTCCAGAAAAGTCCTCTTTAATTTTCCACTCCACAGTGCTTTGGTAGTGACTGTCTAGCTTGGAGTGGACAAGTACTTCTGTTATCAGTTCTTTTTTCAGTATCTGGAGTAAACCCTTCAGATTCTGTAGGAAAGCTCTGTGGATGTAACAACAGGTCTTTGACCATATCTTTTTTCATTAGTCCCCAGTGCCAGTCTAGCTTCTCAGTTAGGGACAGTTGAGAAGCAGCTGTTCAGCTGTGGGAGAACTTGTAAACTACTCTTTCCATAAAGGCAAGGTAAATAGCTGCTATGCCACTGGATGAACCATCTGTTAGTTTCAACGGAGAAAGGAGGATCTTTTTTTTTTTTTTTTTAGACACGCTGGCTGAAAGTATTTAGGTTGTTAGGTACTTAACTCTTATCTGTAAAACCTTCCTTCATCTGTTATGTCTAAAGTCTTCTCCGTGGTCCATATGGAACCTTATTATGTGCAAGGACTTTCTTTACATGTTTGCTGCTTCTTAGTGTTTTTTTGGATATTGGTTTTATATAGTCACATTTAACTGCCTGCTCTGCCTTTGGAAAGCAAAGAATACCTATAATACAAATTAGAACACTCTTGTTTGCCTTGCAGCTACATTAATTTCTCCAGAGAACACCTGCATCTAAATGATGGTCAGATATTGTCAGGACACTTAGCTCTTTTTTGCTTCCTTCCACTACCTTAGACTATGAAAATACTTTAAACTCAGTAAAGAATATGAAAATACTTTAAACTCAGTAAAAAAATTTCTCCAGAGAACGCCTGCATCTAAATGATGGTCAGATATTGTCAGGACACTTAGCTCTTTTTTGCTTCCTTCCACTACCTTAGACTATGAAAATACTTTAAACTCATCAATTAGAAATTGATGAGATTTATTCTGCTGATTTAAGTTAAATTTTATCAAGTCTTTAGTACAGAATTTTACATTTTTTTAGTAATCTTTTACAGTCCTTGGTCTCATGTGCTAGCTCTCTTTTCCTCTGATTCCTAAGAGATCACTTGTCTTGCTCCTCCTCAGTTACGTGTAATTCCTCGGGAAGTGTACGAGCTGCCTCACAAAGTGGTGTTAGAAAAATAATCAAAATGGATATTATTGGTTTTATTCACTGAACAGAACAGGTGCAAACATGGAACATGAATCTGAGACCATGTGAATTACCTAGTCTTACACTGAGAGGATCAGAAAATGCACCATGGGCCAACTGACACTTTGTTTTTCATGGTAGTAAGTACTCAACTCACTGGTTTCTTTGTTAGGGGAGGCTTCGATAAGCTTTTTCAGCTCAAGAACACTGAGGACAGAAGTTTCTTGATATTGTGCTTCAGTTTGCTGACTAATAGGTCCTATTTGGTTAAAAATGTGCAGTTAAAATGTCCCTTCTGCAAGTCTGTACAGAAATAATGAGGCATTTATGTGTGCATTAATTATAGATTGAAACTATATCTCAGATTGGAAAGTGTCTGTCTTCTCGTAATATAGCCTGTGGGCTACTGAGCTCATCCCAGAGTTAAAGTAAAGCAGACAGACACTTTAGTGTATGGACACTGAATTCAGTCAGTAATCAGTGACATTTTTCTGTTTGTGCTAAGTTTATGGTAATATAACAGATAGCATATAGGTGTGGAGATTACCAGCTCGTTGGTAAAGCAAACAGACCACAGATGAAACACTGGAACAAATAGCTTAGCATATGTAAAAATGCAAGGTGGCTTTGTTGTTCTTTTAGCCTGCTGCTTCCCTTGCAGATGTAGTGCAGTAGTGTAGTAGTATAATAAGATGATTAAAGTTGTATAATCTAACCATTAGAAAAAATTTCTTAAAGCATTTTCTTATTACTGATCCTTTCCTTTATATACATGTTTAATATTACATCAAAAAGAGTAACAAAAAGTCCTTACTATACATGAAAAAAGAGTAAGGAATGGAGTTAGCCCTTTTCAACAGTCTAGAGTAAAAACTGTGTGTTTCAAGCCCTTTTTGAAGTTGGATCTTTCAAAATCTAATCTTGTGAGTGCTAGTATCTGTTAATTGGGTATGTACATAGATAGCTACCTGTGCAGTGGCATGCAATATATGAGAGAATTATACGAAGAAGCAAATCGTGTACAAATCAATGAACCTTTTGGACTTTAAACATTGCAGATGAAAATCCCCGGTTTTGCCTCTCATTGCCTACTTTTAATGTTTTATTTCTTTATCAGTAAGCTATTTGTGTGCAGAAGGAGATCATAAAATTATCATAATTCTACTTGGTTTTTCTACTTATCAGATAAATAAATAAAAATTAAGCCAGATTGTTCTTAATCTAGCAGAATCTGTTTCCACTGAATCATAATACAATATAGTAGAGTGAAACCCAAACTTTGTTAGTGAACTACAAAGTCTAATCTTTTAAGTCTTAGACTCTGGGGAGTCGGGTTTATAAAAACAGAACCCTACCTTTCTTATGTTCCACCTGACTACCTGATGTCTGAATTACTGGATGTGTTTAGTTTTCATCAAACATCATAACAACTAGAAGATTTGCACAAAGAAATGCCCTGTTCATTTTACAAATTAATACAATTCTAGACAATGTCTCACTTCTTATCACGGAGGTTTTAAGAAGGGGTGTAATGTAATAGTATGCTACAGCACATGTGGCAGAGTACTCTGTTTGGGGCTGTCTTCAAACCATTCAATGTTATATTTCAAGTTACATAAGCAAAGTAGCAGGTCATTTCTGTGTAGAGGATAATGGAATAGTATGGACTTAAGTAAAGAGAGCCTGAAGATGCAGAACTTCCTCTCTCATGGATGTTAAAACTAGTCTTATTGTCCCTGCACCAGGCTTTTCTGATACTCTGTCATAACCAATACAGACTACTTGGAAGAAAATATCCTCTTCCCTTAAGTTAGGCTGTATAAGCACAGAGAATATGAATGTTAAATAGTGGAAAAATTGGGTTGCACCTTTAAGAAATAGTGTTAATATTGTGTTAGACTCCAGATGCTCTTTATTATATAATCATTATCATAAAAAGTCTTAATGTAAAAGATCCTAATAGAGTCCCACAGTGTCTCAGGAGCAACTTGGATTGGCCTTTGCATTTAAATTAGAGAATAATTAGATCCAGGAGGAGAAAAAATTGGTGAGGTGCGTTCTGCTTTTCTCTTCTAAGGGAAACACACACAGAGTCCCAAAACTATTAAGTAGGCATTCTGAGAACATGGAATACATTTAACACTGTGGAATGAAAACTATTTATTTTATCATCCATAACAGTATTAAAGTGCTGTATTGTCCTTCATCTGTTCACAAGCTCTCTTTAACAGTTGAGTCAGAGTTAATCTCAAAATAATTTGATACAAAAAAGGACAAAAAATACCAACGCAAAGTAGCCCTTTCACTGCCAATGTCCTCAGAAAGTAGCATAAAAAGGTGTACACAGACGAAGTTCCTGAGTTTTCTTAGAAAAAGTAGTAATGCTGCCTACTAGGGAAAGTAGCACTACAGTGAAAACCTATGTGATAAAAGTTCTCAGTTTAAGCATTTTATGTATGGAGAGTTGACTACTTGCAATCAAGGCAAGGATATAGTGTTTTGTACAACCTCATTTGAGATTACAGACAGTATTTGTTAATTTGCAATGGTTCTGTTTTTTTAAAAATATTTTATGTTATCTTTGAGACCTTAAGCATGAAAATCCTGAATTGCTCGAAGCCAACAGAAAAAACATTATCAATTTTGAGGTTTCTCTGTAATTCCTTACAAAATAATGTCTTGGATAATGCCATCTGTTACYGAATATCTATTGCCTTATCGCTCCTGTCTGACACACCTGCTGCACATCGGCCTCATGAGGAAAGGGGCTAAGAAGTGAACTGTGACAGAAGAAGGGTTTTAGCCCTGCTCTCTCTTTGCATTGACTCCTGTAATGGCTGCCTGACATGCTGAAGGCGAATCACTCCAAATCCAAGGCTCTGCCTTAGCAGAGAGTGTGCCAGTCTGAAGCACAGTTATTCTGGTTTTCCTCAAAAGCTGGGACATTACGTTGTACTTGAATGAGGACTAGTACTTAAAAGGCTTGATGGGGCATAAAGAATGCTCTTTACAATGGTTTCTCAACGAATTTTTGCTAGGCCCCATGTACATAGACCCAGCAAATTTCTAGCGACCACAGTTGTATTAAAAACAACGCAACTCACATCCCTAAGCATGCCTCACAGTTCAATATCTGTTTCAGTACTGGTCCTGGGAGAATCTGCGCAGCCTTTCCTGAGGTAGGGAGTTAAGGAGAGAGGCTTAAATATTTATGGCACCTTAAAGCATGGAAAAATTACTGTCTATATCACCACCTGTATCCTGTTTCGAGGAAGCAAAACACAGAATCATAATACAGTATGGCACATTTTGTGTAGTAATAAGTATTAGAAGATTTTATATTCCATGAAGTTAGAACTGAGGGCTAATGCAGAGGTTGTTACCACTGTGTTTTGTAAACCTGTCTCTATTTTGTTCTTTTGGAAGTGCTAATACTTTTAGATATTCACTGGCTTTCCTGAAGGTTGGGAAATAGTTGGGTGTAGTCATCTGGAGCTGAAATATTTCCTATTACTTGCCTGTAAGAGATTTATTTAGACATCCTCACTGTAGTGAGAAAATAGCTTGTGTATGTGCCTTAAAAAAAGCAGTCCACAGAGAATATACCTACCTGTGTGTGACAGATAAATAGTTCCATCAGGATGAAGTTGAGGTTAACCTTGTATTATACTGTTTTTGTTATTCAAGCTATGGTTTAAGCCAAGCAAACTCCTGAAAACCTCTTGAGGATGGAAAAGTTTTTATCCAGATGCAATTTCCTGTTTTGGGGATCATCAGTTACCTAAAGTGATGGCTGAGTATCTCCTGGTTCACATGGGGCTTCTAGCATAAGCCCGTGAAACAGAACACGCAGGGTGACGCTGTGAAGAGCTGTCCCGCGTGGCGCGGTACTGTTCAGGAGGGAAGCGGAACGGGTCCTCAGGCTGCCCCGTGGGCAGTGCTGACACCTCTTGCGTGTTCTCCGTACTGCTGGGACTGTGTTTTAAACACTACAGTTGAGCCTTCTCCCTCTATTTAATCCTATTACATTTTACAGTGGTTTACATTAACAGGGAGTACTATAACAAGTGGCTATGCCTCCTGAGTTTAGGAACACTTTATTGGGGCTGACAGAAGCTTTCATTTTAAACACATTTCTATAAAGTGGGAAAAGTCTGGAACACCATATTTGGCAGTTTCCTCTCATGCTACCATTTTGTTCCAAATGAAATATGACAACACAATAGTTGCAGTAATTACAGTAATTGACTTCAGAGAGTTCAAGATGATCATGTAATTAGCTGCTTTATGGGAGAGAGATCACCACCATCTCCCTGTTTCCACGCTTCTGTGGTCTTCAAAGGTATTTTACACAGGACTGTAAACCAAAGCACTTCTACCTGAATTCTGAATACAGTTCACAAGGTTGATTTGTGAGTTTAAAAACAAAATCAAACTGTCATAAGAAAAAAATGCATCGCCTCTTTTCCTAACTAGAAAAAGTTGTCATGTTGGTGCTCTTGCAGAACCAGCACATGATGAGAGAAGTTGTAATTGGCAGAGAGATAATTCATTTAAAAATGTCTCTTTTACTAAGGAATTGCAGGTAATTTCAAGAGAATAAATTAGATGCCATAAAGGAACTTTACTGATGTCTTTTCAAACTTTCTGGGGGAGAAGGAGAGGAGAAATAGTCTATTGAGAATTTTTATATAAGCTGTGAACGAAACACATAAAGCTCTAATTGTTAGGAAGCCACTGTGCTCTAAACGGTTCACATATAATAGGATCATTTCTATGCAGCTTCAGTAGAACATTCTTCCATTTTCTGGAAAACAGACTTGTGGCATGGCAGACGTTTTGTGTTTCTTTGCCTAAAAAATAATTTTGCAAAGAAGGATTGTAACAGAAACCAACTCCTATCAGATTTACCCAGTTGATGATTAGCTGTAAAAATAGATACCTCTGATACATGCACTAGTAGTAAATMTTTAATTTTGGAAAAAACTAAATAGAGAAAATTTGTCAAAATAAGATTATTACAGATGTACGCAGCTTTGGAAGCTCAAGACAGAATGAAATTTTCCTCTTCACCTTTTGTATACTATTTCAAAACAGTAGACATCATAGCTGGCAAACTTCAAAACATACAATTAATCACTGAAAGGGCAATATGCACATCTAAAACAAAGTATGGGATAGAGACAGGTCTTTTAGTTAAAACAACTACATAGAAAAGACATTCTGAGCTATAATTTCTAATTAAAATTCCTTGGTTGTTTATACACAGTTTTGTACTTCATTAGGGTCTGCAGTAAACTTATAGATTATCATCTTCATCCTCAGAGAAGTTCAAAACGTAACTGGAGCAAAGCTGAGCAATTTTATCCAACAGTGAAGTTAGCCCTGCTTTGAGCAGGAGATTGGACCGTAATGACTTCTTGAGGGTCCCCTCCAGTCTGAGTTATATTATGATTCTATGGTTAACTTCAGTAGCCTCTTAATTCAAGATGATATCATCTGAATTCAGAGGGTAGTAGGCATTAATCACTTTTGTGATCCATGGCAACTAATCTGGTGATCCTGAGGCAGCCAACTTGCTAAGTAAAATGTGTTATAATGACCACTGGAAGCTCTAGAKTGTAAATGTCCATAATGGGAGTGCTCCATTTTTGGAGAGGCAWTCCTTGCACTAGGTGACACTTGAAGTGCTGCCTTATTCTTTGATGTGGCCATGGGGAAAAAAATTAGGCATAGAAAGGAAAGACAGAAATTTTCCTGCTTCTAGGTAGGAAGCAGTAGGTGGGTGATGGACGTGGCTGTGTTAGTACATAGGGTAGCTCACTGCTAGAAGTTGTTACTTGGTGTGCGCACACACATTGAGACTGGCTTGTCCTTTCCACAAACAAGAAAAACAGTCATCTTACAGTGTGCATTGGTTAGTAGAGATCATAAGCATCCAGATTCTAATGGATCAACCTCACTATCTGTGAACCAGTTTTGCTTTCAGATCATGCAGTATGAATTAGCACTTAAGTTTCATAGGGTTTAAAGGGTTTGAAGTTGTAGCAAAGTCAAAATTTCTACATGAAATATGTAGCAGAGCAGATAGCTAAGCAAGAACATCCACAGCTTTTAAAAAGCTGCTCCTCTAGACTTAGAAAATTAAAAGTGAAATCCTCTTCAAAGTGATAAATGCACTGAAGCATGTATTAAATAATCTCTCAAGGGACTTCCAAAAAAAAAAAAAGTCTCTTAAGGGAGGGAGGTTGATTTCTCCTGTCTCCTGTATGTTATTTAATGTTGCAGTTGCCTTCCTTGGTGCTTTATGTTTAAAGTTTCAATGATGCCTTGATCTGCTGATTAGGATTTTGATGATATGTTAGCTGTGAACAAYTACAAGTGAACATTTTTCAGATGGAGTTTCAAATGGACAGCTGTACAGTACAAGAATAGAAAAACAACATWCTTTGGTCATCTTAACTCTGTAAATAAGTTGACATAGCTATTGCCCAAATGATCCTTTCTTATTAGTGTTGTAAATGATCTGCAATACAATCATATCATTGTTTCTCAACTATCTGGGAGTTAGTGACTTTTTTTTTTCCTCCTTGCTTCTCCTGTGGGTACATAACTTAAATTTTTTTTTCCTTWGCTGTTTTCCTGACTTCATTCTTTCTGCCTGTAAAGGAATTGTTATCAGACCAGGCTTATCACTATTGAGAAAGCACGTGGCTGTTATGTCATGACCAACCATTCCCATGTCAAGAACACTTATTTTATTTTATCATAAATCATACTATCACATAAACTCAAATTACTATTTCTTTAACTACTTTTGCGTAGGTTATTTTTCTCCACAATAGTCCTGTTTAAAAAAAAAAAAAAAAGGCTGTTTAAAAAAATAAGAAAAAAAAAATTCCTAGCTTAAAAATACTAGATAATAAATTTCCTTTTTAAAATTGCAATAAAAAAAAATAAACCCCTTGGCAATCTAAAGCTTCAAGCTGATACTGACAGAGCTCCTGGCAGCGTTGCTCAGTGATTTCTGGCTTTGAATGTATGAAACTCGTGGAGAAAGCTACAACTACTGGCAGGATTTTCTGTAGACTGAGGGCCAGGATCAACATGCTCCTAACAAGCTACGCCTGAGTTGCAAAAATGCTTCAGTGACTAATGCATTTGTAGGTAGCGTTGCTCTGGTGCAAACGAGTTGCAATCTCTGTAATGAAGTAGTGTCAGAAGCAAGTGTGTGTTGATTGTCTGGATAGGATTCTGCAGCACCAAACCGACTCCATTTAATGGATCCATTTAATCCATTTACTGGATATTCTAGTGAGATCCCAAACTATGAAGCACTGTGATGAAGCACCAGATAAGAGCTCTATGGTAGAGAAAGTTCCATATGTGAAAGATTTCCACATTTCAAAATTGGCTCAGTTCTGCATTGGAGTGAAACAAAAAATCCCTGAAGTTGTATTAAAAAAAAAACCTGAACAAAACAAAAAAAMCCCCACTCAACAATAACAAAATAACAGAAAAACACACTGCTATCCCATGCAATCCTCCTCCACCTCTCCCAAGGATTATTTAATAGATTTCACTGAATTTAAACATTTTAATTTTCACTTTTAAGGTTTACCTTGCATTACCCTCAATACAAAGACTTTGCAAAACGAATAGTAGAAATACTTCCTTCTCTCAGGTCAAAATAAGCTGCTTTGGACTTTTTCAAAACGTCTGCATCTTTTCTAAAAGGTATTTCAGGGAAATTCAATTAATGCTTTAATTTTGAAGGAACTTGGCATTCTGTTGTAGTTCAAGCGAAGTTTGTCTAGTCAGCTTCTCTGGAGACATTTTGAGGGGGCAGTTTGAGGCAGATGTTGGCAGGAGATGGTTTCCACGTAAATGTCACCAGGGCCAGGATTTTGCCTCTGAGTAGCCAAAACCTGTTATCTTTCTCTGCTCTGCATGCTAATGTAGGATGGCACACTCTGTACAGAGGGTTGACTAACAAAGCAAATGGTGTCTGTTGCCCCTTGTATCTAACAGTATTTTAGATGATAGATGGCTTTCTGTGGGAATTGGGTGCTGAACTGCTTTCATGCATGGGGAAAGATTGTTTTTCATGTGTGGTGGAGAGCCATGGCAAGCTAAACCCCAATGAGGTTTCACATCTCCACTTGCTTTGTTTACTTTTCATCTAAGCTTGCTACGGTTACTGGGGAGAACCTTACCTTCTTGCTAGCCCCGTTGACATCAATGAAACTAATTATAGTAATGCAAATACTSTTCAGAATTACTTACTCTTTCTCAAAACCTGTGCCTTCAAACACCCTGTGATTTTATTACATGTGATTCTGGTGTGGAAGGAGTCKTGAGTAGTCTTGTTGTTACTCCAGGTCCAAACAAACGAAACCAAAAATTAAATCATATTTATATATATTAACTCCCTTAAAATATTTATCTGGATTGTCAATTGCTTAAAAACTCCACAACATGTATTTGGTTTTCATGTACTTTAACTTTTCTTCCTGTTTTGCTGTGTAGCACATCTGCTTGAGTTTCCCCATTATTCTGGTGTTATTTTTCAGGATGAAAAGGGGAGCCTAATCAACTTGAACTAAACCATTCATTATTTTACACACCCCTATGGTGTTCCTTGCTAAGGAAGTGGTTCTCATCGGAGACAAAATATTTTCAGCCATGTGAAAGATGAACGCAGCACTGTGTGGGAAGGGCATTTTTCGTCTGTAATAGTGTGTACAGGCTCCATGCGTCCGAATTAAAACCAGCTTTCAAGGAGGTAGTTTAGCAGCGCTCGCAGCTGGAAGTACGAAACCAGAGCTGCTGTAACAGGAGGCAGTCTGTGCAAGTCTAAAAAGGATTAGCTTGAGTGACTTCCATTTTCTACTTTCTGAATGGATGAACATGGTAAAGTAGTTATTTCCTGTGGTTACATATTATATACAATTATGCCACTTGTGTGAAATATTATTTTTTTCCTCTAGGAAAGCCTACACAGCTTGCTGGGTTTTTTTGTTGGTTGTGCTTTGTTTGGGTTTTTTTGTATGGTTGGKTTTTTTGCACCTCATAATGATGTGTGACAGGAGCTTGTCTGCCTTTGAGGAGATTACAGGTTCCCAAGCTTCAAATTCCTTCCGTCCAGAAAAATGTTCATGTGTGCTATGACAGAAATGAGCTGGCAAATATTTTGGTCATATTCTGCAACAGTCTTAGTTCAGCCAAGATGTAGCTACAAGTTCAGTATGTTTAAAAACTTAGTTCTTTGTCTTAAGTCATCTCCAAAATTGGGTATCTAGTGATTGGATACAGTGACGTTTCTTTCCACCCGCAGCGCATGCTGTTGTTCTTTTCGTTATAGAAGGAAAGAACTATCAGGAAGTCKTCTTGCTCAGGTACCCCAGTCTGACACGGTGATTAACTGTCTCACTTTGTCTCGTCTCTGGGTCTTGGTCTCAGCTATTTCTTTAGAATATTTTCTCCCAGAAACACAGAAGGAACAAACCAGGCAACTAAATAGCTCAAAAAATGTCGCATCTCTAAAGCTTTTGTGGCTGTATCTACAGGGATTTAATTGTTCCTTCCACAAAGTCTAAAAGAGGATTTAACCAGTCCGTTGACATCAGCTGGGTCTAGCAGCCTCAGCCCTTGCAGCATAACAAATGTATGGAACTACATCAAAGACACAACACTTTCCTTTGATTTTGGTTTACCTATTTCCATTTGAAACAAATGTTCAACACATAGCACACTACTGATTGCTGAAACATGTTGATCTATAATGCAAGTTGTGGATGAATAACAGCAATAGGAAAGAGTAGTTTTTGTCTGATTTGTTTCATTATGCAGGTGTGAACAACATGCACTCCAGTTGACTTTGGAACAATATTATTAGAAAAAACCTATCTCAGCAAGAAACATGTAATGGGATTTTGTTGTGGATTTTGTTTTATCATTAGGCGAAATGCTCCTACCTCTTAGTTTCATAGATATTTCACTGCTGGCCTTGATATTAACTGTATGAATTGTGGCTCGGGTGACAATGCATTTCCACAAGGAGACAAGGTGATAACTCTTCTGACTGGTTATCATTTTTTCAAGAATAAATCTGGAGGCATGGATGCGAAAAAATATCATTGGATCAATGGCAATACAGACAGAAAAGGTAGCCACTGCAGGCAAGGGTATTTTTTCATTTTCCTTTGTTTTGGCAAACATRCTCTTTCATATTCATTGTAGATTGTGCAGGGCACGTGAAGTGAAATGCAAAGGTGAAAGAAGAAAAAAATGCAGCAATCTAGGGAAGTTGAGTTTTGAATTCTAGGGTCTCATAGAAGCTGCAATAAAGACTGGGGCTCTGGTATAAAAACACAGGAGGGAACTGTCTCTTTCCTGAAGAGATTTTAATATTGGGTCCCAATCTTGCAAAGAATTACACCACTCCTAAACTTAATACATAAGTTATTGAAGTCATCAGAAATCCAGGACTCTGAATTGCAATCTTTATCGCCAGAATACTGTATCTGTTGAGATGAATGTCCTGTTGAAGTTAATGTGAGTTTACAGTGTAAAGAGTTAATGTTAACGTACCTTGTGTGCACAATCAAAGCTACAAACACCAGTGCATGGACAAAGGGGATAGAATCACATATGAGGCAGCAAAATAGCTGATATGATTTCAAGTTAATTCTTTTTTGTCTGTCAGTAGTATCAATATTTTCCTTTTCAAGCTTTTCATGCTTGAATTGCCCCATTTTGTTGTTTTACTCTGGCACCTCATTTTCTTTATCATTAGTCCCCTTAACTAGACAAAAACTCTGGGTTTTGCAGGCTGCTCAGTTTTGGGGAAAAATTGGTAAGGGAGTTGACTCTCTAGATTGCAGTACTTACAAAGCACAAATGAAAGACTGCTCCCCCAAGATTTCATCATGCAACACTTCACCGAAAAGTCTGTCTTTTTTATTTGTTTGTTTTTCCATAGGAAAGCAGTTAAATGATTTCTTCTTGATTTCTTCCTCTTTTCTTGCAATTTGTTTGATGCTGTTCTTGATTTCTTTGTCTTCTGTTATATTTAAAACAATAACCAGAAGATCTCTACCTCACTTTAACTCCTAACATTCCTTTTGTTTCGGATGATAACAGGTTCCTCTGTTTAGCTTCAGGCTCATATTTTTCATTAAATTTTACTTAAACAATACTATGTTCACTGGCATTGAGATTTGATCCAGCCTGTGTCTCTAGGCTGTACAGTTATGGTGTCTCTCTTTGCAAAGGTGAATTCAGTGTATACAGGTATATTTCAGATGACATGAAAATTGTTAAATCTCTTAAATTCCTTCATTGAGATGTCTTGTCAACGAAGGCTGCATGTTTCATGCCTGATTAGGGATCATTGCCTTCTGTACTTTATTCTGGTGTCAGGGCCAGGATACAGTAAAGGTTACTATGAGTGGCCACTGGCAGGATCCCTGAGACCACAATTCTTAAGGTAGGCTTTGCTTGCTCTTTTATGTCAGTGCTGTAGACCCCACGGTGTCATCAAAGTGCATAGCACGCTTGCAAGCAGAATGCCAGCACATGAAGGCAAAACTGAAATAACTGAGTGAAGCTGAGAACAGGAAATGTATTTGATCTAAAAGTCAGTTGCCTCAGATGTGTTGATATTGGAGCCTTTTAATACAAATATCTGGGGAGACGGTGGAAGGAGAGTTACAGGAGAGGGGGAAGTCATCAGGTGAAGCCTGTAGGAGTTGCACCTGCTCTTGCCGTTAATCAGTCTTTGAAGACTGCAGGAGAGGGGCTCCAGCCTCATGGTGCTGGCTTGGAGTTTGGCAGAGTAAGCAGATGTCATCCTGTACCTAACAAAGAGAGGATTATGAATCTGACAAGACTGGGCATATGGGATAAAGTAGTCTTATGAAAGACTGTTATCTGGTCTCCTAACAGAGAAGCAATGGTTGCATATTTTTCTTTTTTTTTTTTTTCCTTTTTCAAACATTTTAAACAGCTGTTGAATTTTTGAAATGAGAGTCAATGTACACTACATTCTCTTTAATAACTCTAAACAATGTAAAGTCAAAACTCAAGGTAAATGAATCATCTTCGAGTAGCGCTATTAGTGTGTTGCAGAGCAAGGCTTTTCTTTTTGCCTGTGGATTGCATTTTTTTCCCCTTTGCACAGACCTAGTTTTGATGCTAGGAGAGATCATGTAAAAATAACATGCAGAATAGTTCTCCATATGCTCTGAAGTGTTACCACCAACAGGATTAACTGGTCTGTGGGAGTGTAGTGCTCTTAGAAAAGAAGTCTGATCTCATACCTGGAAATCTGATTCTTTCTGTGCAGAAAAGGATAGAATCTTATGAACACAAATAGAGAAGTTGTCAAGGAGCAGACTGGTACTCCAGGGCAATGAAACTTGTGAGATTTCAGGCTATTAACAGGCGCCTATTTTTGATCTTGTGAGGCAAAGGGATAAACTTCAGATTATAAAATTCAATATAGGAACAACAAAGCATACTAAATTACTTCTCTTAGATTTAGTTGCTTTTAAAGTTTATCCATTTTTTCTTAGATCCCTTTGCATAAAACCCAGCTCTATTATTAGCCCAGTTGAATCCTGCTAATATTACTTTCATGGTAATTCTATTTCCTATGTAAAGGCCTTCAGAAACAGGCTCCACAGAATTGTTCGTAGCCTCTTATATAGTAGATGAGGGACGAATACAGTTGTTACATATCTGGCTTTTCTGGATATTATTAACAGATCTATGCACTCAAAACTTTTGAGTCCTCATTTAATAGTACAATGGTCAATCTTGCAATAACTCAAATTTGTTGAGATTCCACCAAAGCAGTTCTGGATTGAAAGAAATTCATTCAATTTTAAAATTTTTTGGCCATGGTAAACCAGCGGATCAAACTGGACGCATAAATCTTATTTTAGCAGTAGCACTCATCCTAGGAGATGAATCTGTCCCTCAAAAGACCCTCCAATGCAAATCAAAACAGAGCGGGTACATTGCCAGGACCCTGAGGGTACCAGCATCCCAACCCCCCCACCCCACATCCGTCGCCCACCAGCCCCAGTGAAGCTCAGGCCCTGGTTGGAGCTACACTGTGGGGCACCTGTCTCCAGCCCCCTCTGAAGAGCACAGGGGATTCCTTCCTGGGCCTTTCGCTTGACGGGGGATTCCCTGCAGGAGCTTTCCTGTTCCCACCAGCCTGTGTCTTCTCCCTCTTTGAGCAGGCTGATGATCTTTCTATATTGTCTGATTCCTGGTCTCAGACTCATGGCATGGAAGCCAGCTGCTGGTCACTGGTGAGGCTATACCCAATTCCTGCAAAGAGACAGCTTGTGTTTTTGCCACAGTTGTGAAGCGAGGTTGGCAGTGTCAGCACAGATTCTACGTTTCTGTTATGACAGCTGCTTCTACTAAGAATGTTTTTTGAGGTTAGCTTTGGTATTATGTCAGTGCCATTCATAGAAGAGACAAAACTTTTTGCTTAGGAGATTGGCTTAGTTATAGGTGGATAAGCCCTTTAAATACTACCTTGCTTTGTGACAGACCTGCTCATTCGGTTATCAGTTTTACCCCTATATAACAGGAGGACTCCCTTTAAGTATGTGGTGACAAATAGATTTATAAGGGTTCAACTCGTGTAGGAATTGTACAGCTGTTAAGTGCAGTCTGTGATAATTTGGGGAGGGGACTAACCCCTCTAACATGCATAGTTTCTGTTTCTTTTATTACACCAATAAAAGATTCTCACTGGTAGGGATAACTCTGTGATCTTCTACAGCTTTCCTTCTCTAGCTGTTTTTTGAGAGGGGTAAAAAATACAGAAGAAGAGAACAGGAAAAATAGAAAAGGGAAGGGGAAAGATAAAGGGAGAGAAAATGTGGCAGATATGTTCTAATACAAGTTGTAAAGTTGGAAGGGTTGGCATTGTTGTATATAGTTCAAGAATTAAAGTCTTGTTTTCATTAGACAGAGAGAGAAGCTAGCTATCACTCCTTTTAACTTCTGCCACCCAAACAAGCATTATCCCGCTTCAGGGCATCCTGTGCCCTAAACAATACACATAGTTAAATAACAGAGGAGGAGAACAGATAGTCAGAATCGAAACAAACTACACTGAATCCATGGAGGGTCTGGAGAAATGCCAAGGTCCATACTGCAACCCAGGTATTTCTGTACTAATTCTTTGGCAGAGGATGAGATTAAAGACATACCTAAAGAGCAGCTGCTGTTTATAATTTTTATCAAGGGTACTGTGTTTGTTGAGAGGTCCGAGTACAGCAAACACTGCAAGTGTAAGAATGGTTCCTTCTTTTGCTGATACAGTTTTTGACTCACCGATTTGTATACATCGTGTGGGAGTATGTGTTTGTGCTTGTTGAAATGATGAATAGTCCCCTGACTCAGCAAACTTCACTTTAATCTTGATGTTGTAAGACTATGACAAACATAGTCTTCTACCACCCTCTAGGCTTTAAATAGCCATATTTGCTACATCCACTGTCTATGTAGTTCCTCAGTAGGTTGGCAGTGCTTACAAAACCCTGATGTCGATGCAGTTAAACCAGTTAAACTTCCTACTAAGATAACTGGTTTTGGGGTGGGAAATAACTTTATTACAGCAGTGCAGATCTTTGCAGACATCAGTATATAGCCAAGTTGACCAAAGTAGTATAACCAGTTTATTGCTATGATAATTGAGTATAAAGTGATCTTATGGTTGATGTTGCTGTAGATAGCTCAGCAATTAAATTCCAGACAGCATATTCCAGACCACTCAAATTATCAATCCTCTAGATAAAATAAGTAACAACGGTGTAATGTGTGTAATGAGGTCTTCAAAAGTGTTTGAACTCATACACCAGAAGGAGAGGCTCAGGAATATCATCTTGAGTTGGGGGTGGAAGCATGGTCCAAAGAATAAAGCAGTGGTTGGGAAAATTTACATCTTTTATCCTAGACTTTGGATGCCACATCTGCTTGGTATGACCCTGAGAAACTCTTTTTTTTCTGTTACATGTCTACTTGATGTTCCTTAAGCTTGCCCCTGTTGTAGATTCTTCCAAAGAGGGACTATCCTGTCTGTGTGTAAAGTGCTCAGAGAAATGAATTCAAATCACAAGCTATAGATTTTTTGCATAGAACTGTGCAAATTTTCCTTTTGAAGGGAAAACCCAAAGCCTTACATTTGAAACACACTGTTGGTTTTTTGACTCTTCTGCTTCCCCTAAATAACTTTTTTTGTCATTGTTGTTATTAAAACGCTTGGAAAAAATCATCATAAGAACACGCAAAGTTTCATAACATAGGCAAAATAGTCAACTGGAAAATGCCTCCCAGCTCAGCCTCTTTGGAATAATACCAGCAGTGAATAGCATTGCCTGGCCCAGTTCTGCTAGCTGATGTGAAAGGAGAAGTTTCATGGGGAGTTTCATTTCCCTTTACTCTGTGTGCACTTGGCTCCCTTCTAGTTGTTGGGTAATCCTGGCACTTTTATTAATTGAGACCAAGCTGCTTGTACTTGAAATGGTTATAGGTACGCTTTGCTGAAAGAGGAGTGGTCAGATTCATTATGCAAACTTTATGGCACACTGAGGCAGGATTTTTTACGTGTTTAAGAGAGCTTAAGTTCATCTGTAGCAGCCCTATTTATTGATCTTAAAATTCCAATAAGGTGCTAAGAAAAAGATTAATTTTCATAAGGCATAGTGCTTGACTAACCATCAAGGCCTTCAATCCTCCAGATCTTTGTTTTATGTTAGGTAAGCTTCTTGTAGGTACCAAGTAAGGCTTGGCACTAGATTTAAATGGAAACATCAATCCCTATTTTTATCCAAAGGGAGTACAGTGACATAAAGCCTCATTTTATGCCCTTCCTTTCTTTTTGGAAGCTCATGCAATGCTTTTTTTCTGTACTTCTAGTTGATATTTATCAAGTCTAACATGAGAATATAGTTAAATATAATTCTTAATATACTAATAACAGCAAAACTCTCTTTTCTCATTAACGAATGGGATGACCTTGAATCAATGTTATTATTTATGCTCAGATACATTTGCCAATTTTATCCACAACTGCCTCTCCTCAACTTCCCCTTAAGCGCCTAGCACTTGGCACCTCCGCCGCAAAGAACAGCGCACCTGTTTTAGCCACGCATTGCAGTCAGGAAGGAAACACAAATCAAATGTTGTTTGATACCAACTGTTTCCAGATGTCCTTATTAGTCCAATATTATTTCATTTACCAACATAGTCCTGCTACTTTATTTAATACTACTGAATCTGTTTTTTAAGTCCCAGGGGGTGCCAGAAATACCCTGTTGTTATTCCCTCTGCACATTTTTCAATCACACCCAAAATTGTTTTTGCACATAGAATTGACAAGATTAGGTTACAATTAGCTGTCTTGCTGAATTTTGATTGCATCTGTGTGAGAGGGAAAGAATCTTTCTGCTTATGAATGAGTTGGCTAGTTGTGCTTCTGGGCTTGGCATGCAACAGTTCATCGTGGCTTAGAGTATGATTCTAATGATTCAACCAACTTTGATACGTTTAGAGTTAATATAGCAATGCAGTGCACGCAGAAATATTAGCACTAAAGGAAAGAAATTTCCATAATCTCTTCTAATTCACACTCAGTACAATAAAGAAATCAGCAGTAGATTTCATGGGCCGGGTAGAGAGGACATGTATTTTCCCTGTTCCTCCACCTCTACCCAAACAATCTCATTAAATGGTTTTTAATCATAACATTTTTTTATTTGGTAAATAATTTTGATCTATTTTCAACTTATGAGCTTCTTGAAAACAGTTTTATTTAACCCTGCCATTTTTAAACTCCACTGTTCAGGGATTCTTCTCCAGTTCTACTGAGAATTTAGAATAGATCCACTCTGAGGGAGGATTATCTGCTATCTGCCTAATGCAGATTTTGCTTCTTCTCCTAAACTATTTAGCGCTGAGGGCTGTAGGAGCCATCCTACTGAAATAGGCGGGCCTCAAGTCCAGGCCAAAAGAAGTGTCTATATTCTTATTTGTTGCTATCTGTTACACAGCATTATCTTCTCCTTGAATTTACTACACAGGAGAACGGTAAGTGACAGATACAGGAACAGATCTGATGTACGTCACTKCAGCTTCATCCAGTTGTGGAATCAAACTGAGAACTACCTAGGGCTCTGTTGTACAAAATAAATTGTGGAAGGGTTCCCAAGTGAATTAGAGCCTACATGCAAAGAAGACATATCCTAAACATTTGTATGAATGTGAATCTTTTTGTGTGAAGGCTTGGGATGGGGACAGAAACATGCAAGAGCCAAGCAGTTGCTTTTAGCTTTAATGAATGTTCCTCAGCTCTGAGCTTTAAATGTTCTGTTCGCCCCTCTGCATGCCCCGGCACTCTGGCTGCACTAGAGAAGTGCAGTGTTAAGGACAGTGCTAAGGATATTTTCCTCTATGCTTGGACCAACTCAAAGTGATGATGTTCATTTCTGAAAGACAAAACTACCGGTATTTTACAAACTGTGTGTACCTGAAACTTTGGTGACGTGTTGTCTTATTCATGTTAAAAGCAATCGTTATATCATCCTTGTTCCCAAAATACAGAACCGCAATTCACTGTCAATGTGTCAGGTATTCATATTCTCTGTGCTGTAAGAAGGCTGTCTAGTAAGCTTTAGACACTTAGATTGCCTCTTTCCTTTCTCTATTCCTAAAAGCAACTCTTTTCAGAGATACTGTGAATGGGACAGGATGGTTGAAATTGGGCTAATAATGGAAATCTGTGGTTTATATAAGATCTTGTCTTTTCCTGTTTATTGTGCCTTGATACTTTGCCTTTCTGGACTTCCCAGCTTTTTCTCTGGATTCCAAGATGTTTCTATTTGTGTCTTAAACTTACTAGTCTTGAAGACTCAATAACTGCTTCTGTGAACAGTAAAATCTTCCTCTTCTTCCACCAAATCCTAAATCCTCTGAATGCCTGAATCCTTCTTTAATGACTCTGAACACTAGCCTTACATACATATGTATCTGTATTTAATTTAAGGTAAATGTCTCAAAAGGGATCAATAATCGCTGGACTAGAAGTTAATAGAAGTTTTATCTTTGTTATCAGTACTCTAAGAGTTAAACTACTGCTGAGACCTTTAATCACCATAGAATCTCATGGCTTATGTTATTTTGGGTATTCTCTTGAGTTACTGCTTCCTCTAGCTGAAAAATTGTGATTTCCTTATTACTCTCTTAGTTTACTGTATGGAGGGAGGTTTGATCGTTCCTGGCACACAAGGATACAGTCCTTTCTGAGGGGATATTCATATCAGAATGCAATGCTGCAACTCAATTTAAGGGGAAAAATTAAGGGGAAAAAGGGAGCTACAGCTGATCAGACAGTATGTGGCCGCAGAAATATACCACTGTCATTAGGACCTATGTAAATACTACTACCTTTAACCTTCAACTGGGTACAGTTATGATTCCTAAAGAAGAGCTTCTAGGTTTGTGGTTCAGAGAGGACCAATGTCAGGACATGAGAGATGTGACATTGTTAAAAAAGTGTTTGGTGTCCATAAATACCTGTTTTTTTTCTGTGCCACCAAGGGAAAGGGGTAGATGAATTTTGAACCTAGAAGGAAGTGATGTCTGGTAGTACAACTCTTCACTGCATCAACATTCTATGATTCTAAGAATATTTACCTTTTCTTACCAGCTTATTCCGTATTTTTTTTTCCCCCTCTCTGGGAGTGGATTAGGACAGCTTGGGCTGAGTAGAGAAGGTGTGAAGACGAGAAAGCAGAACAATGACAGATATTTCTTTCTCTGGAAAAATAAGCCCCACAATTGACAGGAGTATGGGAATGCAGCTGCTAAAGTGCTTTTGCTTCTCTGATCTTTCTGACATCTGGAATTGCTGAAGCCAAGAAAGATATACCAGTGCTTCAACAGATCTGTTCAATAGAGTGTGTAAATAGATAAGATTTAATTCAGCTAATGGAGGAATAAAAAAAAAAAAATGAGGACAGTAGTTTTGGTAGACATTGCCAGCACTGCTTGCTCTTTTTTATTTATTTTTTTTTTTTTTTTAGCAAATGCTATTACTGTAAGAGGCAGAGCTGATAGATTTACTTTCTTTGCTGTTGCAGCTTAGGAAAGTTCAAGAAGTCAGCTGTCAGATTCTGGGGCTCTTTCAGGCTAAGGAATTTCAATTTCAAAGTACAAGAGATTGAAGTCTTGAAACAAAAGATCATCAAACACTAATAATTCTAGACTGTTGCTGGAGCTGTGAAGTGGGTAGGAAAGAGTGCCTCTTTTTAAGGGGCAGTGAGTGTGACAATGAATCTTGCACTCAATTAGTTCTGTGGGGCCATATAAGGATGATATGAGAGAACTCAGATGTGAACGAACAGATCATTTAAGGCCACAAAAAAACCCCACCAGGTGAATGCCCACAAAATAGCTTTCAAAGTAACAGAAGAAGTTCTGTGAAAACTGCTGAATCTCATTTCCAAAGCACCTCCGAAAGCAGACTTAGTAAGTCTTGTTATGGAAGAAAGCATAGTGTACTTCAGACCTCAGGTCCAAGGTAGCATGTGAAATGTTAGCTGTTAACTCTAAAGTATACTCAGTTTAGCACATAGATATTGTTAAATGTATGCATATCACCATACAAATGACATGCATTTTACGCTTAAACTACAGAAAAGTGATATTAGGCAGACCAAAAATCTGAATTTGCACCTTTGAATAATATTTCAAATTCAGCCTGAATTATTTAACAAATTTTTCCCTTCCTAAAATACACTTTAAGTGTATTTTTCAGCAAAGAAACTATTTGTCACAAAAATTGCAAAACTTTCTATATGGTGACCTTTAAATCTTCTTGTGTTGCTGCTTTCCAAGACAAGCTTTTTCAGCCTGTAGATTTACTTTGCAGATTTGTTTGTAGATTTAGTAGATTTACTCTGTTCCCAGATGTATTATGTTGCATTTGGCTGTATTAAAATGCATTTTTTAGGTTGCAAGTGATTCAGATCTCTCTGTAATAGTAACCTGCCTTTGCTATTTACTGCTTCACAAAGATTTGCAGCAACGAGAAACTGTACCAGCAAAAAATTCATAACATAGTCTTACTGCTGACAAAAATCTGCAGCAATGTGGGGCCAAGCTCTTTCTTTGACCTGACTGGAAAGGGACCAGCTTTCTGGTTTCTTCTTACTAACACCTACATCTTGAAGTCGGTCAGTCAACTGTTTTGTTGGTATGTCTTGTTTACATCATACAGTGCAAGTTCTTAATCAAAAGTTACGTTAAAAGGCAAGGTATATGGCATCAATGTAGCTGCCTCTAGAACTGACCCAAAATTCCTTAAATAAGCAGACTAATAAAATAGTAAATTTGCGACAGCACTTACATCCTATGAAAGCAATGCTGAGTGACTTCTTTTCATTGCTGATAGTGTCCCAGATGTAACGTTTAAATGCTTTCTCTACCGCTAGCCAGAGAGGAAAATGACGTCTAGTTCTCCAGGTATTATTTAATAATAATAATAATAATAATAATAATAATAATAATAATAATAATAATAATAATAATAAAATGGAAATACCTTGACAATCCTTGAATCTTTTAGAATTTCCTCAGCCTGTTGACATTTTAGCAAAAAACCCAAAAGAAGCCAAAAAATGAGCATTACTAGTTTAGAAACCTATGTAACTACTCCTTTAAGTCATTGGTGTATATTGTCTAGGGTTGTTGATACAGAAAATGTTTGATTTTAGCAAGCGGTCCCCACTAATTTTCTTTTGACAGAAGGTAGGCTGTGTGTTCTACATACGGTCATAGAAGACTCCTGCTTTTTATTGGTACTTGATAGCCATGCCAAAAAAACCCACAAACTCCACAGATTTCTTTCATCCAAACTTGAGCTTGTTGAGAATTAATTCTTTTCTCAGATGCTGGCCTTGAGCTAGTTGCTGCTAGCGGGTGTGCAAGGAGGTGGAAACGGTGTTTCCCCAGAGAAATGAGGCGTGTTTAGCTGGCAGCAGGGTGGATTTCTGCAGGGGAAGGATGGGGCGGAGATGGGGAGACAGAGCTATCAGAGCTCCTGCAGCAGGCAGGGTGACTTTTGAACAGAGCAGAGGATAAACCTGTACATTGCACTTGAAGGTGGAAATAAGAAGGAGATATCCCTAAGCATGGGAACGGACCTTGCAGCATTTGTTTTAACTTGAGAGGCTGCTGGAAGTCACCACACTGAAAGCAAGATTTAAGAAAAGAACTGGCCCTACAGGGATATCGTGGGCACTCGGTGGCTTTGTTTGAAATTTCTTTTAATCTATTTTCCCTGAGCTTTCTCTGTTTTAAGTTATTAATGACTTAGATTCTAAGTCAGTAGTTTGTGGTCTTGCAAAACGTGCCCTAAGTTATTATAAGCCAGTGGTGTTTCTTCACGTGCTTGCTTTAAGAAAAAAAATTAAAAATTACAGTTTCATCTTGAGACTCAAAGTGATTTAGGATCCTGTTGCATTGTATGACGTGTTTATATGATAATGTGCGAACACACGTGTCTGGAAGGTACACTTAGAATTAATGACACCTTGCACTGAATGATGACTTGGAAGAATTTATTGCATTTTCTTCTACGGGTTGAGTGTTTTGGAATGGCAAGATGTACTAATCAATAGGAGTTTCTTTTAGCTTATGGGAGGTGAGTCAGAGCCAAGATTCTCAGGACAGAAATTACAAGAGCAGTTACTTAAGACATAAGGCTTCAGCAAAGGCCAATGGATGGATATCAGTAGGAACGCTCTTTCAGCTTGGATTGTCTGTGGTTCATGGGATATGCAGACATAATTATGCAGACATACAGAACAGCAGCTTATGTGTTGTACACACACTGACACACACAGGGTGTGTTTTGCTTCTCACTCAGAGTTTGAAGCTGAAGTGCCAGCTTCTTTGACTACTGAGGAAACTGTGCCAGAACGCCAGTGAAACTTCTCTCCAGCACACTTAGTAGCAGGCTGCTGTGAAGCAAGCAAAAATAGGCTGGGCATAGCACTGTGCTAATCTGGCTATATTGCTCCCAAAATGAAGTTAGCTTGAGTACAGCCGGCAAGGCTACAGGGAGCTTGGATACATTTCCACTGTATTGCAAGTACAGAAATAGATGGTACCCAAAAGAAAAGAGAATTTATATCCTGTATATCAGTAGATTTCCCCAAAACATCACAAAGGGCAAATTACTCAAGAACTTTAATCAAGTGACTGAGTTTGTTTGGATTAAAAACCTTTCAGCTCTATTTTCACTCAGCTCCCATGTTTGTGTGATTGCTTCAATTTGCATTTATGGCCTAACATATTGAAGCATCAGCATTCACATCTAAAATCAGCAGTGTTAAGACTATGCACTAGGAATTTTTATTTAATCAAAGTACTAACTTAAAAAAAATTTAGACAGTAGAATAATGAGAGAATACCAAGGAGCAAACAGGCCACTTCATTTTTAAATCTTCCCCTGCCATCTATGGCAGACATTACATTCATTTCTTTGCTTTATCAATGTATTGCTTTTGCCTTTAGACTGGAGGGAAAAATAACCCCCCGACCTTGCACGGCTGTACTGAGGACAGCAGCATTCATTGCTACAATGACTTTTGGGGTGTTCTGTAAATTTGTTTAAAGGACTGATAATAAGGGGAGAAATAAGCCACTTTTCCAAATCTGTTCAAGTCAGAAAGGAATAGTTGGTGTGATAGTCTATGCAATGCATCATTGCCCTCTTTCATTTTACTGCAGTGATAACTGCTCATGCAAGTTCCAGGTAGTAGTGATACAGCTGGTATATGAAACTGTAGAAGAGGAGTTGCTGTTTTCATTTTAGATAGGCATCAGAAAATGGGGCAAACAGCTGCTTGGGGCAATTCTAAGTGTCGAAGTAGAGGCCACCACAGCATGGAGGAACATCTCTGATCCAGAAGCCTTTGCAGGTGAGTCGCAGAGATACGAGGGCAGGCTATAGAGAGAAGCCTGCCAGCACTGTTCCCCACACTCAGAAATGGTGAGTCATCATGAACGAAAAGTATCAGTAGCAATGGGTGCCAAGATTTATGAATAGATGTTTTGTCTGTCTAACAGTGCCAAGAACAAAGTCTTGCTCTTCTCAGTTGTCCCAGGGTCTGTCCAATAGCTTTTGAGCTGACTGAGTTTAATAATACTTGAGTTACTCCATCTTCTCCCCTATTATTTTTTTTCTTACCTGACTTGGATAATAGTAGCCATCTTCTTGTGTACTGAGGAGGCTTGTATTTAACGGAATGCTGCTGGTCCCTGAGGTGAGACTCCCCTGGTCTCAGTAATGCATTTTTGAGGTAGGTCAGACTGAACCTGGAATATATGAGAGTTTCCCTCATCTGAAATATGGATGGGCATTGATTGAGTAGAATACTTATTTGTATTTGATCTGTATGTTTTGGATCATTTGCAATGAGTTTGTATGCAATGTTTTAGTACAGCAGTACTCAAATGATACACTTTCGAAAAGTCATAGTTCCTTCCTTTGTGCATCAGCCATAATGCTATCCATTGCACAGGCAAGCCCTCTCTAATATGGAGAACTTGTAGCAAAGAGGTTTTCTAGCCCTTGAAGTGCACCAAGTGCTTTCTAGCACTTTAAAGCACTATATGTGAGTCTATTACTAAAGAAACACCAAGTATTGCATTTCTGAACAGTTCCACTCCATCAAATCCAATATTCCCATCTTTGAGTGCTTTATGAAAAAAGAAAAAAACACCACAACCCAGTGAATTTCAGATGGATTGTATGAATGTCCAGAATCGTGACTTTACCCCAACAAAAGGCCTATTTATTATTCCTTTCTTCATGCATATTGTAATTAGCACAGCTAAACCGCAGGAGGTGTGCGATTAAGAAAAATTGCCCCCTTACCATAAAATCTCCCACAAAATGCAAGTCTTGGGAGGAAGATCCAGCAGGACTTAAACTATTGCTAACTCAACTCTGTTCCTTTTTTTGGCTTAGAAACTGAGGAAAACCGATTCCCTTGTCTCAGAAAGTTGAAAGACTTTGTATCTTTGAATTTCTATAGGTACCTAACCTCAAATATGCTGCGGTAGGGAGTGAAAATGCTAGTGCGTATTTCATGTAAAGAAGACAGGAATGATGAGATACCATTTGAAATGGATGGTTCCCAGAGCTTTAGAGTGTGTGAAATAATTTAAAAAAAAAAAATCCACTCCATGTTGGAAAGGTCTTTATGTTTGTAGCTGATTGTTGCTTGGAGGGATTTCCTACTTAAGCCTGCCATGGTTCAGATTTTTTTCTAGGCACTCAGGAGCTAAATGTATTTATCAAGGTGATGGAGAAGATAATATTACGAAAAGATAAAAAGAATTTTCTCCTCAATGAAGACATTTTGTTTTTCTGAGTGATGTATATTTAATAGTTTTGAGAGATATATATCGTGGTCTTGAGGGTATGTTGGTGAGCACTGTTAAGTACTGCTCCTTATTATTTTACCATTGTTTCAAGAGTTGTGAAAAATCTTGGAAAATTCTTGTTGTTTGCACCTTTGGTGCTGTGCCAGATCCTACAGCCTGCAGTGAATGTGTGATCTGCAGGCGACTGTGCCTCTGCTTTGAGCTAAGGTGTCAGCATTGTAAAGGGTATATTCAGACCAATAAGAAGGAAAAAATTGAGGGTGGGCGCAAGGAATTCTTACGTCGAGGAAAAGGATTTGCCATCTACCTCCAGGAAATAGAAAATATCCCACAAAGTTAAAATAACAGAAAAGGTTATTCATTCTAGGTTTATAGACATGAAATAGAGTTACTTTATAAGTCTTGGTAATAAATGTACATATGTAAGGCAGTTGATAATGTTGGTAATGTGGAGTAATGTTTTCAATAGGAATCAGGGAATTTTGATATTTAGTCAGTTCTGCCATTGATTTACTGTGTCAGACTTTGTCAGCACTGTGCCTCCATTTCTGTTATGATAAAAGATGGGTGATAAATTTGCTCCTAAAGATCTAGTGGATTTTTAAAGATTCTGAGACTGTAAAATTGCAGATAATCACAGGGTTGTGATTGTTTGTAGCATTACTTTAAAGTAAAAATATTTTGAATTTTAWATTTTATTTTTTTTCTTCGTGAGGAATTTTACTTTTTTACTGAAAAGTTAATTCACATTAGGAGTAAATGTTTCATGTGCCCCTCAAAGAAATATCAATTTACTTCTGAGGCTTTCATTAAACCCCAAACTCTCATGTCTTCTGTGGTGATAAGACAGCTTGCCTCATTCATGGTCAGCCACTAAATCGTTTGTGTCACCCCTTATCTTGATGTAACACCCCGGCACGTAGACCTAAAGTCGGAGTGTTAAGGTGGTTCTACTGTAATTTTCGTGTTGATTGCTTTGGGATTTTTCACTGGTCTCTCTCTACTGGCATAAATTATAGTCAGTGGGATTAACAAAAGTAACAGCAGAGAGCAAGGACTCAACCGTGCATTCTCCAAGCAGTTGTTATACAGGCTGCAGTCAGAGCAGCCTGGGGAAACCTGGTGCAAAGCACCCACCGGTACTTGCCATGCTGTTATCAACCTGCCCTCGTAATGGAAATAAGTCGATGTCAAAGGGTGCAGGGGCCCRTCTCCTTATCCATTGTCCTGAAAAGGTTTCAAATGTTTGATTTAAAAATACTCACAATAAAAGGAAAAACTAGAAACTGTTTGAAGGATGTGGAGAGGAGGAGGAAAAATAAAGATCCTGCACATGGGCTCAGACAGCCCGGATTTTCAGGCAAGCGTCAACAGGATGAGGGAGGCTTGATCTATGGGTAAAGTGTTAAACTGGGATTGAGACACACAGGTTCATCCTTTGGCAAAGGCTTCAAGAGTGCAGTCAGTTCACACGCTCTGTGCTCGGGGTGCCTCTGCAAATCTGAGATAATAAAGTTCCTCTTCGCTCACCCTTGGCTGGTATTGTCTGCGAGGAGACTAAGCGTTTTCAGAGAGAAGCTGTTTTGCTCTGTACGTTGTACAATGCCATGCACAGTGTTATCCAGATTCCAGAATGGTTAAATCAGTGTTACCACCCCATATGCTCGATACAGGATACAGTTTGGATCAGTAATTTATCATAATTTTATGGGATGGAAAGGAGTATCACCAGATTTCTTTCTTCTTGAGGACAGAGATCTTGATTAATTTTTTCCCTTCTCTTCAGGGTTAGCACTTTGCATTATCTATATTTCAAGGCAGGGAAATTGCTCACTTGATAGCTGTGGATAAAACACGAAATTTTAGATAATGTTTTAAATTCACCAGGGACAAACCTGCTTCAAGGTAATTTATAAATTAAACTAAAGTCAAATATTGTCTCCTGGCGTGTATCTGTAATTAGAAAACTGTCTTGAAGAGGAAAGAGATGGCTGGTATACAAATTATTTTGCAGTTAAAAACAGGAATGTCTAGAGATTGGGTGATATCAGGCAAGTCAACATTTGTATTTAAAAGTTTCTCCCAGCTGACCACCTTGACTAGCTTCAAGCTCGCGGTGTAAAAGTTAATGGGGAGAGAGTCACAGTATGAGACGTTGAATTATTTGTGACTGCGCAGTTTCTTTGGCGTGAATATGATTTCAAAATTCCTTCTTTTCTGACACCTGAAAGCGGGGGGGGAGCACTCCTTAGAGAAAAGCTTTTTATGTTTTGGAATGTTATTTCAGAGCTGGTTTATGTTTCTTTTCTTGGCTTTGGTCCTTATGTCATCCTCAGCCCACTAACACTTGTATGCGAGATCACGCAAATGCTGTGCGAGGCGATGCGGAAGCCTTAGTTAGCGTCAAAGGCTGAGAGCCTCTGAACGTCCCCGCGCTGCTGAGCACCTGGGGGTTGGCCCCCTTTGCTCTCTCTTCTCCTCTGTTCTGTCCCTTCCAGTTTATTAAATTCAGTGCACGGCAATCCTAGTTGCATTCTTGCCTTTCACCTGCTCTGCTAGCTGCTTTCATTTGAGCAGTTGCTTACCTGTCACTGGCTGCGGTCGCAACATTATTGGGCACGGGGAGAGGCAGGAGAGGTCGCTGGGAGACATTTGTGTATTTATTTGTCACAAGCCTCGTAGTTGCATTTGGGCTCATGAACAAGGGGTACGCTGCCAAATAAATGCCACTGGCTTTCCCAGTTTTACAGTTCTGATGAAAATTCTCTGCAGTGGGAGATCATTCATTCAAGCACGTGAATCAGAAAAGAAAAGAAACACAAATATCCTTTGCAAGTAGTGGTGTGTGGTAACATATCTCTAGCAGATTACACTTTTATTCAGTTTCTTTGTAAGAGGCCATGTGTCAAAAGGCTTTTTACCTAGATCTGCTAAAATGGTATATGGAAGGACAACATATTTTCTTCACCTTTTACCTTGGAGCGGTAAACATTGTTGCTGGAGACCATTAAAACCTAGTTGTGTCAGCTCCATTTCTAACTCTGGCACTCTTTCAGGGTTAAGTAGCACTGATATTAATGGGAGGTGACATCAGTCAAAAAGAGTGCCAAATCCAGGTACAGCAGGCTCCAGGGCAACCTGCATTCAGTAGGTTTCTAATTCTGACCTGTAATTGCAGTCATTTTCAGAGGCTTAATGCTTTCCAACTGAGTTTTCCTTATTTCACTGTAATGCAGAAGTAAAGCTGCAGCTGTGTTGCAGCTAAAGGACATGAGAAAAATGTGTGGGAAAATATCCATCTTATGTAAGTAAGGATTTGTAAAATTTGAATAGCTTTCAAAACAGGAGAGGCAGTATTCCTCGGTGTTTTAGAAGACACCCACTGTTTGGCCCTTAGAAGGACATGCACCAGCTCATATATCCTCCGCTTGTTAAGTGACTTAGCACATGCAAATCTGTGCAAAGCAGAAATCCACTAGCCATTACAATTATAACTGGGCAAAAAATAACAACACAAACTAACTTATTCACCCCCAAATACAGTTGTCTTCTCACTAAAACTATTTTGCAGGATTGCGATAGTTTTGAAGGAGGAGAGGAATGCTGCAGAAAGCAAATATTAGGGCTTTCCATTTTGAAAGGAAATATTGCATTTTTTTAAAATAAAAATAACTAGATGAAATAGGACATCAAAATATGCAAAAGCATGAAGACAAAGCCACTGTTCTTATTTGGATTGAAAGGTATATATATGCTCCCTAAACTAAAATTTTTTGAGGCTTTTAATTCAGAAAGCTGATCTGAAAATCAGGTTTTGACATCGCAGTAACAATAGGAGCACAAACATCCATTTTTAGGGAAGACCAATGGGAGCAGACTGCAACTGTGGCATGGTGGAAAAAAGACAATATAAACATTTTGGCACATGTAATTAGAAACAGAAAAAAAGTTGAAAAGAAAGATAGCAAGTCATTTCTGTTCAAGGGATTCAAATGAAAAGAATGTATCATTTAAATAAAAGTTATGATTAGACCTGTTGGTAGCCTTATGACCTGTGTGTAGTATAACTTTTTGCTCAAAGATCGAAAGCACTTCAAACCTCACACTGCCAAATGTTTCACCACCACTTTAATGAATCCTCAGACACCAAGCATTGCTGATGATGTTGCACTGTGAAACACTCCTTACAAATTATTTTAGTCTCTCTATCAAGCCTTTTTGCTTCCCTTGCCAATATGTAGGAGCTACCTTGAATGGTTCTTTTTTGTCATTTGTGTTTCAATGCATTTGCAAGCTAGTTTCTTTTCTCTGAATGCTGTGAAATGGATTTTTTTTTTATGTTACATGGTGATGGATAAGCCTTTTAATATTTTAGCAGAAATTACTCCAATAAACTAATTACTTTCTCTAATGTGTGGTATCTGAACTGAGATCATTGGCAAAAGAGCTATCCGGTGAAAACATCTGGGCTTGAACTTTTTTTCTATTTTTGCAACCCAGCCCTTAACTGTCAGTGTGTTTTCTGTATCTTAAGAAGTCGTCTTTATTTCATCATCTGAACTGCTTTGTCCTTAGAAAACAGAGCTTTGCCTACTGTGTTGAAGGGAGAACCTGGAGGACAAATTATCCTGCTTGATTTAATATACAGCAGTCAGTAACTCCATGAGTTACTAGCAGACTCACTTCGTACATGGAAAACCTTAGGAAGGGGAATGGGAAAACAAACATCAACGTGTGATTAAGTCTTCATTATTCTTGTATAATGTAGTAAGAGAGTATTAATGAAGATAAGTTCATTTGTTCTTTGTATTTCAGAATTAAGTGTGGAGGGTTACAACCTGAACCATATAGCTTTTTTCCAGACTTCAGCTGGGGAAGTCATTTCCAGGGTCATTATCCTTATGCAGGAATCTGTGAACACTGAGGTCWTTTAAGCTGAATTTGGGACATGAAAGAGGCCTAACCCCGGGGTGCTGATAGCACCCAAGTGGGTGCAGCTGTGGGCATGGTTTTGCTGAGGCAGGGAACAGAGGTCACTGCCAGGCTGTGCTGGGGTTTGGTTTCCAGCCACAGGTAGGAATGCTTGCATTTGGCTTCCTAGCAGTGCAGACAGGTCTAGAATAAGGCTATAAAATGCTTTCTGTTCCTTGCTTCCTTATCTTCTCTGGTGTGAAGGTTTGGGGCTTAAAAGGAGGAAAAGGGATCCCAGGCATGAAAGTGAGTWCTAGTGAGCGAGGAGGTGATAACACCCAATACCCTGCTGTATTKCTCTGTGAGAGCAGTTGGTTTTTCAGATTTTTTATCTCTTTGGATTAAGAGGCTCTGAGGCACAAGAAGACGTGATGTATGAAGGTAGTGATGTGTCTATGCTGTGTTGGGTAAAGGAGCAATTGAAGAGTGAGTAGGCATACTTCAGCTTGCCCTCCTTTAGCTGATACAGGTTAAAAAGCAGGGAAAACCCAACAGCAGGCTCATCAGCTGCCTAAATACCTATGGCTTGCAATCAGCTTGGGGAATTAAAGCCCTTGTACGAGTTAAAGCTTGCTCAGACGTGTCTCATGTGAGTTTGCCATCACATTCCTGAAAATGCTATCTAGACTCATCAATAGGCAATAGACAACGTGTAAATCTTTTGAGTGCAGAGTCAGGGAGCGATCATGACCTCTTAGATCAGATCCTGTAAGTGGATATGTGTCAGCCACTTGCAAACGTGCCTTGGCAGTTCTTCTTTTGAAGTCAAAACAAGAAAAYAGAGCTGACTTTGGAAGGAAGATTCTGTCCAGGGTTCGTCTAAATTAGGGGCTCTGACTGCTGCCCTCAATTCACAGCGTTTAAAAAATGTATTAAGAGTTGTGGACATGTTTGCAACTGATGTGATGAGAGTGCCGTTGGGTAACAAGTTGTCTTATCTATGTAACTTTGTTCTGTACAAAGCCATACTTCAAGGTGTAGCCAGGGCAGAGGTCCGGCTCTGTCTCAAATTCGCGTGCTGTTTCTCTTGGGCTGAATGCACTTGCTTCTGTCCATGTTCTCCTGCACTGAGGATTTTAGAAGTTGCTATATTATTGGGCCCTACAGAAACTTTTAGGGTACAGTTCTATTGGTGACTTCAGGAAATATTATTTTTACTAGTTTACTGCTGAAAGTTAAAATAAAGCAGTGGTGGGTCAACAATATGAACATACAGCTGCAGGTAACTTACATTTTGGGCAAGCTTGTAAAGGCATCACCAGTGGCTGCTCCCTTTAACCATGCTCAGTGTGAGTCCAGTACAGCCTGGGATTTTTTTATTGTAAGGGAGGGTTTAAGCTACTTTATTGTCTCATTCATCTGTGCTAGAGATAACTGGACTGTCCACCCACTACACAAATGGAAGAAAATGGACCTATTTCACTCGCATATTTATCTGAATATTGAGAATTCTGGCAGTTTCCCATGCCTTTCAGTCATTTTTCATTTACATAGGAACAAATTTCTTCTATCTTCAAAGATACTGCATTTTTCTGATTCGTTGTACAGGAAATTACAAGAAGCTGGTTTTTCAGTTTTCCTTCTAATACCTACACAAAACTTAATTAAAACTAATACCAATTAGCTGTGAATGACTTTTGAGAACCCTATTAAACAAAAAATATGAGCAGATGACAACTATTTAAAATATGGGACTATGTTAGTTTTAATATCCGTTACATTGCTGTATTTCCAAGCCATAAAAGTGACAAAAATGGCATGCACTGTGTAAAAGAAATTTGTTATGGTCACTTAAAAAATTGTTTGTCATTATTATTAACTACTGGAATGTCAGATATGGATACTAAATATTCTTTGCTACATAATATGGATTTTCATGAACTGACACTTCATACCACACAACTTAAAATATTTGTTCCTGTTAATAAGTGTTTTGCTGCTGCTTATGAAGTGCTTGAAGTATTTTTAATTGCTGTATAGGTTTATGAGATGTATGTAGCTATAGCTATCTTATGCTTACTCTGTGAAAAGGTGCAAATTGTGCAAATAGTTCTCAACGTTGTGTTCAGAACATTTACCAAGTGAATCGGGGGATAGTGAGTTGCCTGAGTGATAATATTAAGCTGTACCAGAAGTTCAGCTAACCAACGCTGGTCAATAAAWGGTGTCCGGGCAACAAGAAAAAGACAAGCATAAAAAAAGACCTTTCAGGATACTTCCCCAATCATCTATGACTTACAAATTTTTGGATCCTTGTAGTTGTTAACCCCGGATGAGATTTTTTTTCCTCTGAATATATGAATATACTTAAGTCTTGAATCCATGTAAAATTTCAACACCGACAGAATCCCATGGGAATAAATTTCAATACCTCTTTATAATTAAATATATCTTTTAAATGGTCTGATCATAGGTTAAATAGCTTTGTTCTTTTGAATTTCAAATTTGCATCTGACAATGGTTTCCTATTAACCAACTCCAGTTGCTTAGCTCTTATTATAGAAAATGTCTCAACCATGGTCCTGACTTTTAAACACGAGTTTGTCTTTATCCCTGATCCCTTCCCACCTGCCCCCCCTCCCCCCTTTTTTTTTCCTTCCTTCTTGTTTTTGCTGATTAGTAGTCAGCTTAAAATTGAGCAAACCTCAATTACAGTTTCTGGACTTGCTTAGTGGAAACTGCATGGGTTGAGACGCATCTTTAGAGCGGATTGTACACTGCAACAGCCAGTACAGTAACGCATAAAAAAGACATAATAGATGAACTGCAGAGCAAACTGAATTAGGTACAGTTACAGCAGTGTAATGAACTGGTGCCTTTAGTAATTAGCCAGGGCTGAAGTGATCTACTGTGGATTATATTCTTTGACTCTCTCTAATAATCTAAGTCACATTTCCCCTGGTTGACATTTACCAAAGGCCTCAAGTTAAATGTATTTTTTTTTTCTGGTGTTTCATAGCTCACTTTTGAATGCTCAAAACCTAGATGTTAATGTTGAGAGCTTCAGTTTAAATTGTCCTTTCTGCAATTTTGTACGCTTCTAACTTTATTAGAATTCTGTCCTTTAAGTCAGATATATCAGACATTACAGCAGTTATATTAGAGTATAAAACTTGTCTGGACTCAAAAATGGTGACAAAATTTAGGTCCTTTTCCCTGGAACTGGTTCTTTATGGACCTGTTTTCCCAAGGGAATATCCACCAACTTATTCAGGGCTTCACTAGTGTCCAGGCCTATATTGGGCATGTGCGGTACTGGGTATAGTGGTTCTGGTTCTGGGCCCAGTCTGCAACTGTACAGCATAGGCGCACCCAAAGGTGCGACTTCAGCGCTGCTGTGACATCTTGCTTGATGTTCCCAAAATCGCTTCTTCTCCCAGGCTGCCGCCTTCTCTGATTTTTTTGTTTTGTTTTGTTTTGTTTTTGTTCCCTTATTTCTTTAGATTTTACTTTTTTTTTTTTTCAAATCAGAAAATATTGTTCACTGTGTGCACTTTTATATTACCACAAACTTCAAAAGTTAAAACAATGAAGCTTTAAGTAATATAAAAATGACATAAACATATAAAGGTTGAAATACACATCTAAATTTTGAGTATTTGATGCTTCCTTGTGAAGATTTGATCATCCTTGAACTTTGGATGCTTTTCTGAAGTTATAGTTTACAGTTTTATTTCATAACTTTGAGGCCTGTAGTCTAACCTTAACATAGGACTTTGAGAATGGGAGCTTCAGGTGGAAAAGTTCTAGTTTAATAACACTCATGTCAATCTGTTCATCTTTCATGTTAAAGGATCCTGACTCTGAGAAATCCAAACACTAGTATAAATAATAAGCTATGACACGTGCTTAGTTAAATATATTTACAGTTTTCTATTTCTCTCTTTTAAGACAACTTTGGAATTGTCATCTCGTGCAAATCTCAGGCTGATGTGTGTCAGGTGTTGGCATCAGGATTATGAAGTTGAAAAACAGACTTGAACAGTCAACAAATTTTGTATTTTCATCTTGCTCAAAATATGCATATGTTGATAGTATTTACTAGCACGTATTTGCATAGAGGAAAAGCCTTTAAATGCTGCTGCTTATCTGGTCTTTAGCCCCGTAGCATTTATAGCAAAGATGCTGTTAGCTGAGTTGTGTTATTTAATCTGGCGTTCAAAAGAAAATGTCAGCCAGACCAGCTATGAAAATTAAACTATTCCAGTGCCTGTAGGACTTCTTTCTTCCATTAGCTTCAAATGAAAGTAAACACAGAGATTTTTCTATTCTTTACTGAAATCCTTCTGTCTCTGTTTCTCTTTTTGTGTGATTTTGAACTACTGCATCTGCTTTTCCTTGCTCCTTTCCAGTATCTGTCATTGCTCTTGCCTTCTGTTGCATTTCATTTCTTCCTTTCTTCTTTTAGTATTTTAAACCTTCAAACCACCTGAGTTTTTAATGATCTAGTTTCCCAAATCAACCAAATACCTAATAGGGTTGGGATTTCCCGTCATTTTGCCTGCAAGCATCCCTCTCCTTGGTGCCCATTCAGTGACTTGCACGGTGCCCACAATATCGTTCCCTTGAAACAAAGGCTACATTGCCTCCCTGCAGTCTCTCTGGTCGGTCTTCGGCAACTCGGAAGGATTCGCAGTCAGCAGTTAATAAATATCTCTTTCTGGATCCATATTCTTTTAAAATGTAGCTCCTGGAATGCCAACCAGAGGATTGTGTTACATTTGAATTTACCAACTATTAGGAATGCAAAACCTGTTAGAGCTGGGCTGGGTTTTTTTTCTTCTATTTGTACAGTTGATTGACTGTTTCATACTGAGTTCTCTTACAAATGAAGCTGAGACAATCCTTGATTATCTGCATTAGTTGAAGATATAGGGTGTTCCATATAAAGCAAATAACACTGCTAATCCAAACCCTATGTGAGCTCGTGTAAAAGAGCATGCCATGAGAGTGGGATTGAGCAGAGAAGGGCATAGGACAAAACTGACTGAAGAGTTTATAGACCCCTGAGTTTAAAGTGTCCCAGACTAAAACATCCCCCGCAGATTACTGTGCAGGGAGGTTATACTGCTTTCTAGGCCTGGGCTGCTTTGCCGGCATCTTTGCACGTACAGTAGAGTTACCTGAGCCCAGAAGAAACACCTGAGGATACTTGGGTTATGACGGGTTGGTTTTGGACTGCGGAGGTGAACATAGCCTTGTGGTCGTATCACTTGATGCTCCCAGCTGAAAGAAAGGAGGGGGATGGAGACTGTATGAAGTATATATGAAGGAAAAGGGTGATTATGTGTGGTCTCATAGGCCTTTCTAAAACATCAGTTTTGACAACAGCAAGGCTGTGCCTTCTCCTGCGAGCAAGAAGAGGGCCAGGTGACTCCTCTGGCTCATGTCCYTGCTGCTGAGGGCTTGGGCTGGAGAAAGCAGGCTTGGGCTGTCCCAAACGAGAAAACCAACAGTTAAGTGGGTGGACTATCACAGGCTCATGCTCAAACACTTTCTCTGGTCCTGTTTTATGTCACGGCATAAACATAACCTGAGGCAAATGTAAGTAAACAGCCTCAGCATATTCAAATAGGATCCTGTGTGCAGTGATTGCACACAGCATAGCTGCACGGGGTAGAGGCAGATGTGGGACTGACTTGCTCAGAAATATCTTTTGAGAGCTTCCAAGTTCTTGACTCCCTCCTGTGATTTTTGGACATTGCGTGAGGTGCATAACATAAATTATTGCATTTGCTGCTTTGTAGTGTCATACAGGACTACTCAAATTTTGTCTGAGTTGCTACTTCTTGAAAATAATGCAATGGAACCTATGCTTGTCTTGCTTTAATTGCTTCAAGAGGAGGAGGTTATTAGAAGAGATTTTTTAATCCCAACCTGTACTATAGCAGAGTATTTTATTCCATTCCTATCACAAGTGCTTGAACAGGTATCCTGGGGAGACAGGCTTCTCTTCCTCTTGAGCGCTATTGTGGAGATATGTAAATGTAGAGGAGGGATTTTATTAGCCTCTTGCACAGCAGTAGATAATTTAAAATCTGGAAACATGACCATTCTGATATTTTGTAAAAAGAGAACCTGAGAGACGTACAAGAATGAACTGAACTTTTATTAAGCATGAATGAACGTTAACAATGAGTGAATATTCCTGGAAGCCTATTCTCTTTTGCTGTTCAGCTGTTTTAAATGTAAGTAATCACAATGCAAAGACTTCTCTGTTTTGCAAAATGGGACATGCTTACTAACCTAAACAGCAATCCGGACCTCATATAAAGCCATTTTGAGGCAATAAAGGGGGATGTCATCTGAAAACAAGCTCATGTTTTTTAATGAGAACAAGGTGTTGTTTTCTTCATGTTTGAAGAATGATTGATATTGGAGTGATCACTTGTGATCATGATATTATACTACTCTAGTTGCCAGCTTGCTACTGACACGTGACATTTGCATTGCATTCATACACAGGTTAACAATGGGGATACCCAGATCATCTACTAAATATCTTTAATGAGAAGTGCCCCATGAAAGAAAAATAAAAAGTCCTATTAGTATTTTAGAATACTAGCTATTAAGATATTTCTTATTAAAAAATTTGTTTTTATTGCTTAAGTTTTACACCAAATTTAAGGTGAAAACCTTTCTATTTGATGTGAGACTGCTCCCACCTCTCACACAGCTAATACTTGACTGTTGACTGAGCTGTTARTAAGTTGCCATTGACTTTTAGTGCAAAAATAGCAGTTTTGCATAGACCTCTTCTTCCTTTAAACATAGTTTCTGCACATCATCATAATACACTTTTACTTGGCAAAAGTCAGAATTTTGGTTACCCAGGATTGAAAAATATTGTTGGAAGAATTGTTGGAATAAGGCAAAAGTTAAGATGGTCATTCATCCAGAACTCCAGCCAAACTCTAAATGAGCCATTCTTTATCTCTGTAAGTTCAGATCACTTTCCTCCCTTTCTCCTTGTTTAGCTTTGTGTGCTTTCAACTGAGACTAAAATAAAAAGACCTAAATTCTGAAAAGAAAAATGTAGCACCTTTTCAGAGACTCAATAGAACTGKGATAGTTGGGAGTATGTTTTTGGGCATCTATCCATGCCTAAACAAATCTCTRCATAGTCTGAGGAACAAGAACTGAATTGCTATTACAAAACCTGCTTTCAGACTTGAAAAAGAAAACAGCCRGCAAGTGTGACAGGCAGAGTAAAACAATTCTGCCTTTCCCAGCTGAATAAGAAATAAGTAGATTCAGCCTCTAGTCTTTTTCCTTTCCACCTCACCTATGAAAACAGTATTTTCGGGGCAGTATATTTTAACTCAACTTAGAAAAAACAGTTAAAAACATCGGATCACCCCAGACAGTCCACACAACAGCGGGGCACAGAATGGAGCTTAATTTGTTCAAAGCAATTCACAAAGTGATTTCTACAGATCAGTTCATGGTCAGTAAACTTGGTTCATTTTGTTGTATGCAGAAGCAACCTGATGTGTTGCTTTTCCCTGAGTCTGTATATGCTGTGCAATCATGTCCTCTTGGAGTGAATTAATGATTTTCTGTGTGCACGTTTTCCATTATTCATTTAGAATCCTCTGTTCTCACTGATATTCTAGTTTTAAACACTATGAACGGGGTCAAAGCAAGTTGTTTCAAGTATTTAAATACAAATGTATGGAAAATAGTTGGCACTTCTTACCACCCCTCCCAATTGATGGATGTCTTAAACTCGCCTAGCCTATTCAGGGAGAATTTCTTCATCCTGGTAGAAAGACCCTGGCTTCTGCTTCACTTGAATGGGCAGTTTTGAAATTTGTGTCAGTAGAGCAAATCACGTACGCTGTGTGTGTGTGAAATGCAAAACCACATATATAAAACCTCTAGAAGATGTTTTTTTGACTGAAATATGTTTGCTGACATTATGGAGAGGTGCATCTGCATGTAGGGAATTGATGTGTGTGCTCCTTGCTAGTGTGGTGGTCATTGCTTTCAATATACTCCTCCTCCTCGTAGGAGAGGCTCTTACCTGTGGGGTAGTACCTGCGCAGAGAGGAAGGACGGATCCCTGTTTCTTTGGCTTCCATTTTGCATGCTTTTGTCTAAGTGCAATGCACTGCACCTTTAGTCTGTAGCTTTAAATGTGCAATGTTAATGCTGAAGACATAATCATGATGTTTTCACTTTGCAAGAGGGGAGAACTTGTTTCAGATTTATCTTTCCCCTTGAAGTGGCTGTTGTATCTGGATACTCAGAATATGCAGGATGAAAATTTCACACTAGTCAGTCCGCTGCTGATGGTTGAAAGAGGCTTAGAAACACCATAAAGGTCAAAAATATTGTAGCTGTAAATGGAAGTGTTTAAAGTTAGAGAGAGATTCATGGAAGAGGGCAGCATTAATTGGCACTGGAACCATTCTTTTCCATTATTTCTCTAAATGACTCTTTTAGTAGTGTTGAAATCAAGATAGTCAAGTCTGAAAATTAATGGGAAGGAACAGCAAATAATTAGGAAGAATGCTATCAAGTTGGTAAGTACTCTACTTTGACTACTGGCATACCTGATCCCATAGCTGCAGTGACTATGAATATAGAATGAAAATAGGAGTAGATTACTTTTCCATCCACCTCTCCCTCCAACTATTAGTACTCAGCTCCCCCCGCCCCAAACTATTAGAGTGGTATGGTGATATTGTCTAAGGAGTGGTATAGACATTAATTTATTTTATTGCAGTTGAGAAATAAAAGATGTCTCTTTATTTTTCCTAAAAGTGAAGCTCCAAGTACAAATTGCCTGTAAAAGGAGCTGTAGAATTGAGATGAGGAGGAGCTGTGTATTGAACTGGAGGATGCCATCATATACCACTAGCTGTAGTTCTCCAGCATGCAGAACACCAGGCCATGGGATACTTTGAATATGATATTCAAAGTTTCAAAACACACAGAATTATGGGACATAGTTATGCAGCTGTATCTCATGAAGAGTGTGGGCCAGATCCTTGGTTGGTTTATGCTGTTGCAGTTCCAGCGATTTCTGCTGCTAACATCAAGTTACAGCTGCTCAAGACCTGCTTGGTTAACTCTCTGCCTTCGGGTGAATTTTCTCTTCTCCAGTAAAAGTGGTAGGAAAGATAGCAAGCTCTGTAAGCATTATTATGGTTCTTCTATGGAAATTTTTGAGAAGGCCGCTTTAACCGAGACCAAAGTAGTCTCTGAACGTGGGTAGCTCTGACGTGGACGTTTAAAGGGTGCCAAGGCTGAGACAAGACTTGCTGTCTGGCTCCTTAGGCGTAGCTCTGAGACTGCACATGGGAGGAGGAAGAGCCTGCTTCTGATCTGTGAATGAGAGCTGGTGGGAATTGTCTGTGTTCCCTCCCCTGCCTCGCATAGCTGAGCACCTCTGCTTTGGGCATTCGTGCCGGAGTAGATATATGGGAGAGAGGAGAGGTAATTTTCGGGGGGGGGGAAGAAATACAAGAGTGTGGATAGGTTAAGCTTGAGGAAACTTCCAACAAGCCTGTTAAAATCTAGCTGTGATTTGAGCTTTCATATCTGGGCTGAACCTGACCTTCCTGAGCATGCAAGTCCAGAACTTAACTGGTGGTGCTTAGCAAATATTTTGTGTTACACAGTGGTCAGAAAGGAAGCATTTCATTTTGCTATTTAGCAAACTACAGAAAAAGTGCTAGAGGGTTTGAAATAACCTTGAGTGCCCTGTGCTACCACTGTGGATGTTGAAGGGCAGAAATTCTCCCAACACATTGCTCTCTGGTAAAGGGTAATTCTCTGTTACTGACCTGCTAAACCTCCAGATAATCTTTACCCAGCTATTGTCATTGTCACTTCATGATGGATACGTGACATTACATTAGCGTAGCTTTTATCCCTTATTTTGATTGCTTAAAGGGAGCTGTTGGATGAAAACTGTTTAAACCCCTTGGAAATTCTTCCACTGCAAACCCAGAAGAATAATTTGAATGGCTGAAATCTTCTGTAAATCACTGGATAACTTTACAACTCTGAGAGAGAAGAAGGAGCCTTCATACCAAGATCTACTAAACAATGAGCCTTCATGAAAGGTGTTGGCTTTTTGTTTTGTTTTTTATTATTTTCTTATGAATGAGTGACTTTTGCTTAGAGAAGAATACAAATACTTACGGAGATTTTTTTTATTATGMAACCAGTGTTATATTTCCTTTGTAGCCTAGATGTAAACCAGCTATCATGCTGTGTAGCCCATCACTGTTTCAGAAAATCCTGAATRTCAGATGCCCATTTGTAATGGACTATTGAATTAATATGATATTTTTTTAATGTTATTTTTTCTTTTTCTTTTTTGCCATCATTAGGATTTTTTTATTTGGAAAAAATTTTCACTGATCTGAGAAGCTTTGGGAAGTTGCATAGATCTTAAAGCTTTGTAGTCTTGAATGCATGTTCTGCACTGGATCAAGTGGACTGTGACTGTGCACCATGATGCAAAACTTTTTCACAGATTTTTACATTTTTTAAAATGCTGAGTTGCTGTCTCAGGACACTGTCTTCAATTGTGTTGCCATTTTTTAACTTTGTTAGAAACACTCTTACTCCAATTGGATTAGTAGTGTAAATGGCAAGCAGCTGAGAAATCATTTCAGCCTTCTGAGTGCTTTGAAAGGCAATCTTTCATGGCTCTTTGTATCCCACATGGCACATAAATTGTAGTGTAGACTGCTGCAAGTTGTATGTAATAATGGCCTCTGATCTAAATTGGCTTAAGAATACAGTTAGGATTCACTAACAGCGTAGAGGAGTTTGAGAGAAGACCACCTTCCCTGTGTATTTTGTAACACTGCTGTTGCAGTGCAGTGTCTCAAATAGGTTTTGTCATACCTGCCGGGGACACAGAAATCTGCAAGTGCCAGTCACACTGTTACTGCAGCAGGACAAAACAGGGACATACAGGAATGCAGCAGAGGTAAAATGAACTTGCAGCAAAATCTGGATCTGTTCCTTCCCGTGTTTAGTTCTTCAAATAACTTCATATTTTTTATGCTGATGACGCTGGTTTTTTTATCACCATAAATCATTGTTTTGTGCTGATGACACTGTATTTCTCTATTGCCATTAATCATCTATAATGCTTGAGAAGGAAATGCTAATGAAGAATACAATTTATTAAACGTCACCCAGTGGGTGGGCTAAAAAGGTGGATGAACTGCAAACCTTATTATAAACAGGGCCAACACAAAGTAATGACCCAAAGAGAGACTTGTGGGTCTGGTGTAAAGCCCACCGAAGAGGCGAGCAGGACAGGAACAGCGGCTGGGGGGAGCGACGAAGGGTTTTGCAGAGTGGGCAAAGGGAAGGCTGGGGCAGCCTGGCAGAGTGGGGAGGAGCTGCTCGGGAAAAGCAAGGGCGTATCGTTTTGTGTATATCACGGTGTGCTTCAGAAAGACATAGCTTCTGATTTGGCATTGCTCTATTACTCTTTGTGAAGCCATGGCAGAAGTGGACAGTAATTGAAATTTAACTTTYCTGCCCCTAAGCTCCCCTGCTCTTTGGAAACACAGGATACCCTCTGATATTTCTCTTGTCTGATCAGAGAATAATCAGCTCTTGCAAATCAGGGAAAGGGACTTGAGTTGAATGGCAGCAAAGACTGACAAAACAAATGCCTCAAGCCATAGCTATTACTGAGAGAGTGTTTCAAATCTTAATTCAGATAAATCTTTGATTGGCTAGTTTGTCTGTGCTATAAACTTTAAAGACCGTGTTAGTTACCTGTCATTTTCAAAGATTGTTTCTATACCCTGTCCACTTGAAGTCTGCRTGTTTCCAAGAAGGCACAGATTTCTTTTTCATTTTTAATTTTTAATTTTTACCACACTTTGATTATGGTGATAKTATATGGGGTCAGTGCTCAGTCAACTGTTAAATAAATTGCAAGTTCTACAAAACACAGCCAGCAGAGTCATTACTAACTGTAATGCTGAAACTTCAAGCAAAATTACATCTGGCTACAATGCTATTCAGATGCATAAATTATACAGCCTCTGATTATCTTAAAGAAAATTCAGCCATTAAACTTATTTTATGGGCACAAAACAAGGGGAACTGCCAAAAGGAATCTGTGCATCCTAAAAGTCACGAGAAGAAAAATAATTGGCAAACCTTTTCCGCCTGCAGTTTTATAGAATGTTCTCTCTCCCTCCTGATGTTCAATCAGCCTCCACCACTGGCACRGATAAAATCATACAATGGCAGAACTGGTGGGGGGAGCGCAGCCTGTGCAGCTTTAGAACAGCAGGTGGGTCAAACATTTCAAATCTGACCCCAAACAGCAATATCTTTACATGGGGATCTAGAAGGGAGAATCTCCAGGGAAAAAAATTGTAATTCAACGCAGAACAAAACAAGGATGCTTGATAGTGGGCTGTTCAGTGGGCTGCAGAATTCCTTCTGAAAGCTTTCCAGCTGCCATGGTACACGCGAGGAGTCAGTCCCCTTCGTGTACAAATAGGTCACCGATGCACCTGCATCATATCAGTATTAAGACTAGAGAAGAATGAAGAATGGAGCCTGGAGCAGCTGATTGCACAACAGCTCCAGCAGCATATACATTACAGATCACACCCGTGTCAGTAACCCCTAAAACTCAGGGGGAAGGCATACTGCTTCTTTCCTTGTTCTCCCACACCCAATTTTATGTCAGTGTTTTCAGTGTTAAATTCAGAGTTATCTTTGAAGAATAAGTGAGCACGTTGCTTAAAACCGTCCTGTCACCACATTTGCTAAGTTGCTTCAATGTATTTTAAACCATTCATATATTTGACAAGTAATTGCCAAAATAGGTTATATGTCACTGACCTTTATCAAAGTCTGATTTTTTCCAAGTCTTGTCTCACAGTTCCCTCCTGTAAAGACATGCAGAGAAGATAATTGCTCCCTAAACTAATTGCCTTCTCTGGTGTCCTTTTCTGGACTTCTGCAAGACAGAGGAAAGCTTACTATTATTTGCTCTTCGAGTAGGTCTGAGCTCCTGAAATCATCATTTTATAATCTAGTATGTGTTATTATATTAAGTGTAAATGTGAATAACAGGAGTAGTGGATAGTGCCTATGAGTTCATGTGGACGTACTGCATTACTATTAATAACGTTACAGAACATGAATCTATTTTTTCCTCACTGATTAATCATAACTATTCAGTATTTAAACCTAAATCGATCTTTGAATCACAAAGAAGCAAAGATTAATGTTGTTTTAACAAAGCTCTTCTTTTTAATTCAACTATATGGTAGATTCTGACTGATATAGTCAGTGGCTAGCACATTTTTATCCAAGCAATGAGCTACTCATTGGTTGAGGTATATTGATAGCTATTAAATATGAACAAAATTATTAATGGTACTGAATCATATCAGGGTTTCATGTAAGTGGTTGGTGTCAGAAAATAGAGAATTCCCATGRTATTACAAAGGGAGTTGTTTCTTTTAGTCTAATTTTGCCTTTTGGAGAAGGCTCTTTCCTTCATGCTAGTGTGATTATAAGTGTGCAGTGTGATGCTTGTCTGCTTAATGTTTATGAGCAGGTTTGAATATATAGCACTTCATGAGGACTAAATGTTTCTGTTTACCCTTATTTAGAGTTAGATGCAAGCAGTTTGTTTGCACCTATGTTTGGTTGTCTGTTACGCAGGTAAGGTRYGCGTGACACTCTACCGACSAGATGAYGCCATATGGCGTGGGMTGTCCCTTCGGTCGGTTGGGGTCAGCTGTCCCGGCTGTGTCCCCTCCCAGCTCCTTGTGCTCCTGGCAGAGCATGGGAAGCTGAAAAGTCCTTGACTAGTGTAAACACTGCTTAGCAACAACTAAAACATTGGTGTGTTATTAACATTCTTCTTATACTAAATCCAAAACACAGCATTATACCAGTTAATAGGAAGWWAGTTAACTCTATCCCAGCTGAAACCAGGACAGCTCTCTACTCAATTTTTGTCTCTGCTACAGGCTTCCTGTGCTAGTGTGGGTGACAATGTTTGAGGKTTTTTTTTATTCCTTGTGTTCCTTGGGCTTTTCATCTGCAACATTGTGTTTATACAGTCTCTTTACAACCATTTYCAGCTTCTCTGAGGAAAGGACTGTCTCTTTGGTGTTCAATCCACATAATAAATTAATTTGATATGCTTCTTGGCTGTAGTACTTGGTCCCTACACTCKTGTGTGCTCCAGCTTCTGAGAGATGAATCCTGTTGGTGCTGATTGCCTGTAAAATACTGCAGAAGACAYGTCAGTAGCAGCACTGGCTGAAATCGTGTCCCTTTCTGGAAATCCTTAATCAGAAATACCAACCAATTTGGAATACCTCATTTCTGAATACATTTCCAAAACCTACAGTTTTTAGCATAATGTCAAAACAGAATTTATGTTCTTGTTTTATTTGCTTCATGCTGATATTCTGCTGCATGGAGCAGGCTGCCTGGTCAGGTTGTAAACCTCACTGTGCTCCAAAATCTCTGGGGGACAATCTCTGGGAGCAATTCACACTAGTGYGTTGTGGGAGAGAGACTCCATTTTGTGAGTTCTGAACTCATGGAAGAAAATGTTTAGGCAGATCTCAGCATGTGCTCTAAAATTATTATAATTCCCAAGAGACACCACTGCTGTTTTTCCATATCTAAATATTTGAGACTTATTTTTGACAGTTCTTTCTAAATTCAAGGGAAGTGCACAGTTTTAATGAAAAAGTGTCGCATTGTTGAAAATCTTGCTGTCAAGTAAATAAATAAGCCAACAGCCCTGGATTTTTAGCCATATTCCTTATGCTTCTTCCTTTTTATCTTGAAATATTAATTTTCTGAAAAGTGAGCTTTCAACTTCATCACCATTCTAGGGAGGTTATGAGGAGTATGTTTTCAAAGTTTATGGAAAAAATTCTTGCTTTTTGGTAGAAAAAGGAGGACAACACTAATGTCTTAACAGCAATACACTAAAGCATAAACTTATGCAAGAAAACTTTCCATTCTTAACAGAGGAATAATGTCTCACTTATTATAGATCTTAAAAAAAAAAAAAAATTGGAGATCCATTTCAGAGGAGTTGTTGATAGCTTTGCTAGCACTTTTAGCTTMGGTTTCAGTTCTAGATTTCTGTAGTTCAGGCTGCAGTAAGTTCAGAGATGACTGTCATCACATTTCATTTATATCTGCAATAGTGGARTTCCAGTAGAGTTTTGGACCACTAAGCCACAGTAAATGAGAACTTGTGTAAYTGCAAGAATCCACAGCCACTTCACCTCGCTGTTTGAGAGATGGGTTCAACTTCCTTTGAAAGCTATCCAGTATACTATATTTCTTCTAAACTTTATTTACCCTTTTCCCAGTATTCTGAAGCAGAAATAATTCCACAAAGATAGCTGCTGCCCTGGTGTTTTATACTGCTGTACCTGACAGCCTTTCTACTTYGGAGATTTTAAAGTTACTGAACTTACACTGCAGACATGTGCTCTTTCTGTGTGTGAATGTGGATTGCAATCTTTTAGAAAAAAGAAACATTTATGAATTGGGAAGCTATTTAGAAGCACAAATATGTTTTTTTAAATGCAGTTAAAATGCRTAAATGTCTTCGTTGCATTTGCTGTAGCTTCCTATCTTCATTTTTGTGACCTCTAGCAGAGGTTTAAAAGGAAATCAGAAAAAATATTTCTCTCCATTGAGTGATTAAAAAAAAAAAATCTATTGCAAATTCTGCAAGTAGTGGATTATAATAAATCAAATTTTGTACTCCCCCTTCTGGCTGTGCTTTTAAGGAGTGTACACACATGGAAGGCAGGAGTACGATTGTCAATTTGTTATTTGAAAACAGTTTTAAAATCTMTTTCTAACTGTGAAATGTATCAGCTAGGGACCATATAATGTCTTCTATTAAGATGCTGTGTGTATATAATCTAAAATAACAACGCAAGCAGATATGCCAGTGTTGTGGTGTTTTCTATTTCAAGCAACTTAAAAAGAGAACAGTTTCTGTTTGCTTGGGGTTGCAATCTGATAGTCCTTCTCACACRGAGCAATACTTTATTACTTAAATGTTACTACCAAGATCAATAAGTTTACTGAAGACACAAAGTATGGGTCAGATGAGCAGTCACAAGGCCGATATGCTAACAGGTAATGAAGGCTTATTAGTAATGTAAGGTCACTAAGCAATGCCAAATGTATTTGTTATAAAATGCCGCCTCCACGAAAAATGCATAAAATTCTACTAGTGTAACATAAGATGCAATGGTGTAAAATAACTTTTTTTTTTGGTAAACCAAATTAAGTTTTCCATCTGTRTAGGCAGAGATATTCAGAAACAAATGACAGATTTCAGTATGAAGCCTTGGCAGTACATGGGGGTTTTTTTGGGCGGTAGACTTGCACATCCTTGCTGTACGTAGCCATGTGTTTAAGAACTGTTCTGTTGGTGTGAGTGTCGGCAGAAGTGTGCACGTCCCTGCAGGTGTGGTAACGACTTTCACAGCTGTGCCAGCTGTGGATTGGGCCCACTGAAGCCTAATTTGAGACTTACATTATTARAAGTGTGCTATCTAATTCATTAGGGAAGCTGCCATCAGTTTAGAAATGCTAGCGGTGCTTAGTAGTTTACATGTTCTGAGAGCCCAATAAACATCATCTACTTCAGTTACAGAGTGTAGCAGTTTTAGATGTCTGGTTGCTTTCCCAGATTGTGCTGCCTTTCTAATTAAATCAGGCTTGGGGACTTGGAATTGAATTGGTGCGAAATACACAATAAGAGACTGTAAGTAGTTTAGACTGGCAAGGCCTGGACATGTACTTAACTGCCATGGAAAGTCAGAGGAACCTGAGGTTGCCTTCCCGTCCTGCGACTGTGTCCCTCTACAAGACTCTCTGCAAACAGTTCTAATGCTGTTTTCTGACACCTTTTATTCTGTAAATAACTTTTGTTCTTGGATGACTTTCCTTCCTGTAGTGCTGCTTCAAATTAGATGACAGTAGCAGCACATCCTCAAATTTGACTACCATCATCAGCATTGAGAAGGAAACATTGAATGACCCATAAAAGCATCCTAAAGCTGCTGAGACAGGACAAAAGATRACAGTTGGAAAGTAAACCACTGTCCTAAGAAATACAAACCATGTGTTCAAAAATAGGGATAAGAGGTATTTTTGGATAGTAGCGCTACTTYGTGTTTATTTCAAAATGGACAATAAATGGAAACTGCAGATCAAATCTACAAGCTCTATTCAGATTGTGGCTGTGCGTTAAATGTAAAGAAGACAGGCCTTCCAGCTTTTCCAGTCAGAATAGCCAAGAAAGTAAATTATATGACAACAATATCACTTAGGAAAGGAAAAAGATGAACACCTCTGATCACAGCGTAAGAGATATGACATCGTGAAAATGGCAGCTATAAACCAAAGAGGTCTAAAGAAGGCAAGTAGTACTTCAGATACAAGTACGAAACAAGGGTTACTTGCCATGTAAGGAGAACGAGAAGCATATACTGTGAAAAGCTACAGCCTTGGGCAGAGTGGCATAGTTGTTGAACAAATAATTAGAGGAAACCCTCRATTTTTTATAAATATTTCTCTGTCTTATAGTTAAAATTACTTCTTTGCAAGCTTGTTGCAGCTTCTAAAAGATGTGCAGGAGCCCATTGCTTAGAAAATTTTCCACAATGCAGCAATTCATGTGGGGCATCTTAAATATTGCCATTTTGCAATACCTCATTTCAAGGCCATAAAACTCCAATATAACTAGACAAGCCATTGCTGTGACAAAGCTGGCATTCCCAAACAACATAATTTTGTATGGATTTAATTAAAACACATATACTGTTTGCACATTCAGCTGAAATCAAAAACGGTGCCCACACATTCATCAGAAACTGAAGCGTGGCAACTGTTAAAGCACAAGAAAATAGGTTACAGTTCTGATAGTGTAGTCTGTATTAGTGTAATGTAGAGGTTAATGCATATGCTTAATGCAGCATAGTTTTAAAGATGGCAAGGATATCAAATTTGGACCACCTTCCTATCCTTTTGAAAGAATTTTCTTATTTCATACTCCTGTAATCCTTTTAAATATGTATAAATTGTGCTCAAGTTATAAGGTAGAATGATTTTTACATGTATAAAAATATGTTGACTAGTGCCTAAATGCTAGGCTCTATGGCTGTCACTGCCTATTGTATATAATTTTCCTAGACACACAGCTAGCCTTAGGCTGTGAAGGTAGGAGCTCTGTGTCAGAAAGACTTTGACAAAAGATATATAGCTTTTAATTTGCCCAAGGAACAGAGGGAGCAGATTTATGACCTAAAATACAAGGCTGAGAATTGGCTGTATACTTTCAGCTAATGGGTATAGAAATGAGGAAATTCACAATGGCTACTTCATGCACAGACTGCCTTTTTTGCATGTTGTATAAACAGTCCAGAAAAATTTACAGGGCTATAATTTTTAAAAAAGTAAGGTAAATGGTAGCCCTGTGAATGCATTCTGTATCTTCTACCTCATCTTGAGCTTACCGTTTCTTGTAAAATTATAACTCTAGCCTGCTTTAATTGATTACTTTGTTTGCATGTGTATCAGGCTAGATTATTAGCATTTTTAAAGAAAGATTTACGAGGAGGTGCATTTTGTTTGTTTATTGGCTATTTTTCATTAAGGGCCTTTGCAGACATTAAAGAGTCTCACAAAATTGTGGAACTTGCAAATAGTTAGGACCAGTTCCACAGGTAGTATAAAATCCTGTCAACTTTATCTGAATGAAGTTGCACTGATTTATGTTGGCTGAGGATTTGGTCTGCAGAATTGATCTTGGATTGTAAGAGAGAAACTCTGACGGTGTCCTCTGTTCTTAACTCCTTTGACAAAACCATTTTGATTTTGTGGATTTATCCTTTGTCCTGACTGTSAGCAGACATAGCAGTTTAAGATCAAAGGGGAAGAGATTCGAAGATTAAACGTCTTTGAAATGAAAGCGTCCTGCAGCCCCATAAATTCCAACAGAGATCACTAAATCGAGAGTGCAATCATTAGCAGWTTTGTTTTAATGATGCATGGATCGAAAGCTGTCTCAGAGGTGCTGTGAGCTCCGTACGTATACTCAAAGCGATAGTGAAGGTGCGCCGTCAGGGTTCCGGCGCAGGGGAGTTCTCTGGTCGTGGGCACCATCACCAGGAGCTGCTGGCACAGCCTTACCGAGGCTGCCGTCTCCTCCCCTAACTTGCGCGCAGATAGGGCTGACCCGATAAGATGTCTTTCGCCTGCTGATAGCTCCTGGGTGCTACAGAGCTCCCGTGATTGCAGAAGCCTTATGCTGATACTAATCTTGTCACTACTGYTAGATAAAGGGGCGCAAGAAAGCGGATTTAAGCTTATGACTGCAGCCAGGAGAGTACGAGGATGAGATGCTCTGATCCGCAGTGGCACAGACCAAAGGGCCGTACCTCATAATTTCTATTAAGGCTATATTGTCTGCTCTTTTATCTTCAGTTGCTGAAGACACTGAGGGATAGAGACTCTACCTCATCTCAGAGAGTTTCTAGAGGTTAATTATCCTAACAATTAAAATTTGTTTATTTTTTCCTCATCAGCTTCCAATAACTTAATGTATGTACATTATGATGTATCCTGTTAAAGTGCCTTCTACCAAAACTGTCACTGCTAGGCTGAAAGGAATTGTTGGCTCTAGTAGTGACGGATGCTTCTTTGGAAGTAGTTCTAAGGAATAACTACTGTGAGTGAACACCTGCAAAATACAGAGAAACAATGAGTCGCCTCGTTCTTTAATTCTTCAAAGATTTAGGAACATGAAAACAACATATTAGAAAAAAACTCTGGTGGAATTATTCTGCTATATTTATTCTTTTGTTTCTCCACGTAATATTAGTATTTGCATGCTAATTAGTGATTAGAACTGAATTTTCTAGGAAGAAATTTGTTTTTCTAGTGAAACTTATTTTGGGAGGTAAACCTTCTACTGCATTCATTTTTCATAGATAAACAATCCACTTAAGCCTACATGCCAAAGGATAACATAAAGATGTTATTTGAAAAGAAATTACTGCCTCAAGTAGCTTCTGTAGTRTATTTGCAAAATGCCAGGTTTAGAAGGGCCATGGGATTATTGACTTAAGATAAATGGCTAGAGATGATATAATTATGAATTCTATGAGAAGCTCTTGTCACAAGAAAGATATAGATTGAAATTTTGCTATTTTCTTCTTTTTTTTGTTTTGTTAGCGTAATTCATATGAAAGAAGAATTGAGACATCAGAATGACAATGATTCATACTTYCTGTGATTCTTACTGATTTGATTTTTTTTTTTTTTTAAAACCAMGAGAGGCTTGGGTACTATTTGTAACTCACTAGATTTTAGAAAATGCTGCATTTACTGAACTGCAAAACTGAACTGCATTTTCTGAAGTGAAAACAAAAATAAAATAAAACATTTTTTCATGCATTTAAAAGTGAGACAACCCCTGGAGCAAATAGCAGCTTTCCAGTGAAATCATCTTGTGGTTTTGATGGAAGAAAGAGTAAAAACGAAATTTCGAGTACCCTAGTATCTGGCATAATCATGCACAACTATGTAAAATATGCTTAAAGATCTGGAGGTCAGGTTTGGTGGCATTGTCYCATATAGTTTTAAACAGTAGGCTCTTTAAGACTCTGTAAGCCAGATGGTTTTGAAATTACTGCATAAAATCCCTCTAACTTTGGCTAATTTGTAGTGATGGTTTCTAGAGATACTGGTTTSCTTTTTCAGATGGAATTTTTCTAATCTGTCTTTTAATTCTAGAATTTCCTTTTTGCTGCTGTCTTCATATTCTGGCAGTTTCTAAATGCTTGTCTCATGAATTGAGGGCAATGCTGGTAGGTTCCTGTGAATAGAGGAGAAATAAATTTGTTTCTGTTGCAAAGATTTTATAGGCTAAGCACTCTGCATGAAAAACTATTGCATTTAAGTCAAACTCCTCTCAGACTTATTTCTTTCCAGCTAGTTCTATGCTCTGCATTTCGTATGTTGAATGATTGCAATGAAATATAACTTTGTGCATGTGTAGAAAAACTCTTATTCTTCCTTTTTGATTGTTATTGTGCATTCTGAACTCTCTCACTGATACTATTGTAATTAGTAGGCATAAAAGTTGTTCAGGGCCCAAAGAAATATTTTTCTGGGTTTCCCTGAAAATGTGTAACTGATACTATTCTCAGGAGATAGATAAATGTCTATGTCAATCAGTGACTAAATAAGCAAAAGATCTCTTGTATGTTGGTAGAAACTTGGTGTTACAATTAATCAAAAAAGAGGAAATCTTTTACATGGAACAGGATAACAAAAAGTATATCAAGATGACCTCAAACTCAGAAATGAATGAAGAAATTTTTAGTAGCCTCTCAGACTCTAATGAAAAGTATGTGTAAAATAGGCACTAATCAAAAAATAGTTTAAGTACTAAGTAAAGCTAATACCCCAGTCCTGCAAACCTGCGTGGCTCTATTAACCTTGCACACTGGCATCTCAACTTTATTAATGGCTGCTTTTGTTTGTTTGCCATCTGCATGCAYACTGTAAATTCTGCCTTTGCTTTGGTGACAAGCAGAAGGCCAGCTTYTTGGCAACTGGGACCTCAGTTTCTAAGGAGATTGAAGTTTGACAGATAAGAGCTCGGGTGGCTTTCGGCACCCGTGGGTGAGCAGCTTGTCAGCAGCAACCAGCACATACAGCACCGGGCTGCGGTCTGCTGGGAATGTGCCTGTCTCCAGCCAAGCTGCAATGCACATAAGGCATTTCTTCCTTAGCAACTTGAGTGACTACCAGGCGTTATCACCTGCAGGCTTGAAAGGAGCTGGGTCTGTGCAGTGACATCCTTCTGGTCCCCAAGCAACACCTAGACAAGCTGCTACCAGAGAGGGCTGCTCTTCAGCCAGTGTTCCTCCCTGCCCCCAGTGCCTGTGCCTGCCTAGTTTTTCTGCTCCTTGATGACCAATGTAGTTCTTGTCCAAGGGCTGGGCAAAAAGAAAACAGAGTGAGCTTCCTCAGCCAAAAAGCACAGAACAGACCCTTAGAGGGGTTTCTCTGGGGTAGAATTGCTTTTACTGCAGTGTAGCTCTCAAGCTAACATCCCTGTAGATAYGTCATATATATACATGTATGTTTTACCCCTCCTTCAGAAAAGAGGAAATTTTCTAGGATTATTTAAGAGCCCTTGAAAATCCTTAGGAAAATGAATGGGTGATTTCCCTCCCAGTGGGAGGAGAGTTTTCGTTGGAATTGGCAGCTTCTAAACACAAAAAATACACACACACACTGCGCGCACACACACAGGCAGTCTCTCTTTAGAGCCTAGTATGTCAGGATGGTGGAGGGGAATAAAGATTTGCTTACTATTATTTTTGTATACATATCCTTCCTATGCACGAAAGACTTGCATGGCCCCTTTGTGCCATTATGTCTAGAAGCAAGAAGATATTTTTAATAGCACTCTCGCTTTTCAACCAATCCAGTGACAGATACGAGTGAATAATATAAATTCTCTAGCCATTCCTTGGCATTTATTTCAATGTAAGTGTATTTTTTTTCAAGTAGAAAACCCAATAGTAATTTATCAAGGGACAAATCATTTTTTCTTGGCAGTGGAGTCTGCAAAATCCCCATTTTTAAAGCACTAAATCTCCTTCCTTTGACAGGAGTAAGAAAGCATTAAAAGCTTTGATTTAGCTGGATCATACAAAATAGTTTCTCATAATTATCCTTTTGGATGATATATGCTTGTCTTTTTTCCCCTTCTTATTAAACCTGAGGTCTCCATTTTTCATCCAGCTGTATTACTAAATTAAATTGCCTTTTGTTGTATTCAAGTTAAGCACTTTGCCGAAAGCTTTCCTTGTTCAGGGAAATAACATTTACCCAACGTGCTCCCTGTTTTACTGTTTAAATTTACTGTTTGCAATTGTTTGGTTTGCTAAGCAATTTGAGGTTATTGTTTGTTTTAATAGGAATAATGAATCAGTGTAATTTAGTGTTGTATCTTAGAGTACAGTATCCGGGGGAAAAAAAACACAAAACCCCACAGCTCACAAGGAATACTTATTTCGAATTGAAATGTAGATTGCAAAAATGACAGAAAGAGCTTCTCGCATGTCCAGCTTCATGAACTTTCCATTTTTATTGCTGCATGAAAAGGAAGTCTAGTTGGCTATGAAAGAATTCCATGGGGGAGATAGTCACACTCATTGACAAAATAATAGAAAACAGTTCAACATGCCACCTTTCTTGGACAGTTTGCATCTGCACGTTAAAAAATTGCTGTGGAAGTCAGAGGCATGTTCAGCCACAGTTTTAATTCTGTTCTTGCAAGGAGAAAGCTAAAATTTTATTGGACTAGGTTATATAAAAATCTATACCAAAATTTAATAAAAAAACTATCCATGATCAGCATAGCAAAATAAATTGCTCATTCAAGGGTTTATGAGATGCTGTTCAAGATATTATACAAGGAAATTAATTCAGTGGCCATTGTTTGTCATGTAGTTCTTTCCAGTGACCTTTGCCTGGGTGAATGCTCAAAAAGCACAGCGTGTGTGAAACATCCTCCCTGACCACGTCCCTTTCTTGCTCGGGGTGTTTCAGTCGTGCCCTGGGTCTGTCACTGGCCATGTCATTGTTTGCCCTCTGCTCAGTTGTCACTGTCTTGGAACTGGTCTTTCCTGGGCTGTACCAGCAAGCCTTTACAGCCATGATAGCTAGATTATGGCCTATAAAGACACACGTTATTCTCTTTAACATTGATCCCAAAGTTAATAACGGTATGAATTATACAAGGCCTGATAAATGTGGAATTGAAGGTGATAACACAGGTCAGTGTAGCTTTATGAAAAATAGATCATGTCAGACTCATGTGGTGGGCTTTTGAAGAAATTCTAAGTGTCATTGATAAAGACTGACAGCATTGATGTAGATCTATCTATGGGTTTGATTTCTGTGGCATGGTATCTTGACTAATAACTTAAAACAGTGAAGGATCAATATAATACACCAGTGGGTCTAGTGTTAAAGTGAGCTTGTGCATGCTTTGAACTTCACCAGGCTTTCCTGGCACAATCTAGTTACTGGAAGAACTGACTTCCTGTAGAGAGGTTGGAACAGAGCAATGAAAAGGATCAGAGATCTGGAAGAGAAAGCACAGCGACCTTAAGACAGGGGCTTAATAATTGTACCTAGGAAGGTTTACTTTGACTACAGGAGAATGCCAATAGACATATGGAGGCTGTGGAACTTTTCTAATTTGAGGGGTTTAAAAAACACGGATATAGATTATCCTAACTTAGAATAAAAGGAATGGAATAGTTTACTTCTGAAAGTCATCTACAACTTCCATGATATAAGGATTGGTGAGAGAACGTGGAGAAGAGGCAAGAGCAAAGAAACCCAAGGGAAAGGGTAACACACACTGTAYGGCTGTGGAGCCCCTGAAAAACAGTAAGGCACAAGCGACCGCTGCTCTGAAGGAGGTTGTCAAACAAGATGTCAGAAACTCAGAGAGTATAGGTACAGTCACCAGAGCTGGCCCACATATTTGTGACTGTATTGGTAAGATTTTATTGAAGGGAAAAGGGAAGAAGTTATGTGACAGTAGATGGGAGGGGAAGACCGAAGAATTTCCAGGAATGCCAAAAGATTTGTGGGGTGTGTGAATGTGGAGCATGAGTTTTGGCTTGTTGCACAGGAAGTTATGTTCATGGTGGCCTCTGTCAGCCCTAAAAAAATCTATGAATGTGTAATTTCCAAGATAGCTTTGAAAATCTGTCCTAAAAAGCTCTATTTGCCCTTTGTATCCTTCATAATAAATTGAAAAGGCAGTCCTTTAGTCTTTTAGCTTTTTCTTCTCAGTCTCATACTCCCATTTTTTCCCATTTTTCATCTAAACCCTGCTGCTGTAATATAGGCTTATATAACTTCTTGTGTTGATAGTTTCAGACACAGCATTATTTGTTGCCAATCTGATCATCTTTTAAATGTATTTATTTATTTTTTTAAATTAGTAGTCCATGGTATTTTTTTTAATATTTTTCTTCCCCTGTAGTGCCCACTATAAATGCCTTGAAAGTGAATGCAAGCCTTTGTAATAAAACATTGTAGTAAACATTTAGTCTGTTGTGTAAGTTAGGCAATAGGTTTTCTGCATGGTTTCTAATATACTTGTGATGTTACTATTAGTGATTAGCAAGTACCAGAAAGGTTTGTGGAGCTCCACCTCTGAGCAGCTAWATATTGCAAAATAGGTACTTATCCAAGACTTTTGAGGAAGGCCTGGACCAGTAAGTCAGAGAAAGATTCAAATTTCATAATATGGCATTTTGTTTTGGGTAGTTTGAAGCCATAAATTATTCTTTCTTTTGGTATTTCAGTTTTTGCATTTCATGTAGATTATAATGTTGATAATAATTAGAAAAGTGTGGGCTGAATTAATGTTTTTAAAAATCAAAAAATCAGTCTTGGGATTGCTGCCAACACTGCATGGATATTTGATGTGGAAAAGGTACACACACTCTGTCACATGTTAGTGAATGCTAAAATTTATCTCACATTCTCTAAGTGTAGTTAGTACTTTTTCCTCCTGCTAAGGCATTGGAGCATACAAGCCATACAAAGTCTTTCATAAGTTAAAATTTTCTGGCTTTTTTCTGCAAAAAACAACTCAAATATTACCGAAATGGAATTTGTCTGCACTGCTCTAGACATATGCTCCTGCACTAATGATCACTTCCTGCTATGAGATTAATCAAATATTAATAAACTAATAATGAATGCCAGATCTACAGAACTGTCAAGCTTTCTTTTGGATTAACAGCACTTTTCACTGAATTATCTGTGAATCTACCTTATGGTCCAAAGCTGATTATTAGTTTCTGAGTATTCTGAAGTGTCAGCAAAAAGGCAGACATGAAAGTAATAGTTTTCCTTATTGAAGTATGCTGCATGAAACATCTACCTGGTTTCCCAGCTCTTAAAATAAAATGTTTTTGCTGGTTTGGGTGGATTTTGGCTGAAATTTGCATCAAGCTTTCAGATAGGAAATTCTAATTTGTTTTCAAAAAGTGTAGGCATAATACTACAGAGCTCTTGTATGATTCTGCTAATTATGCAGTCTCGCACATATTTTGGATTTAGTCATGTTAGTAAAAGTATTTAATTATTAATCATAAATAGGGGAAAAAAGCCCTACCCACATGAAAGTTGAAAAGTTCTGCTAGAGTATTTTGCTAAGTTTCCAAATCGTCATTTAGGCAATAAGAAATTGGGTGAAACTAGAGGATATGAGACCGTTTGTTCATTGCATACGTTGATGACCTGAAGTTCTTAGCATGCCAATGTGTTGTCAATCATGTGGCAAAATTACRTGGAAAGGGTAAACTGTTACTTTGCTTGTGTGGCTAAAAAGATATGGTAGCAATCAGAAGACGTATTACAGATGGATGAGAAAATGGAATGAGAAAACATTCCTGTTACACTCGCCATCGGCAATGCACGCCCTTCTTTAACCAAGCATCTGCTAGGATCGGCCTTCAGACCTTAGGGTTTTTGTCAATGTACGGAGGCTTGTTTAGCTTTGAGCTTACTTGGAGACTATCTGCTCCATTGGGTTCTCTCGAGGAATGTGTCTAGCCCATCCAAGATCTAGACCAGCCAAGTCCACTCCAGTGATCAGTGAGGAGACAGACTTTCACTCTGCTGCTCYGAATTTGTCATTAGTATGTTAATGAGGCTCTGATAGCCTCAGGTTATTAAGAACTGGTGTCCTAGGACTTTTTTCAGGTATCTTCTGATCATCCAAATGAATTGTTGCTATCTGACTCAGTAGTTAAGAAAACTGAAAGGAGTGACAGGAACTGTAGTCTCAAAAGGAAAGGTGATGGTGCATAGTCCCATATTATGAGAAGATATCAACAGACCCTCAGAAGGCTTTGGCGTAGGATTTTGCCTTCACTATGGACGATCGTTAGGTACATTTCCTAAGTAGATAAGAATTGTGATGGGGGTAGGATTGCATTTTGTGCGTTCCTTGTGACTGGCTTTTACGRTCTATTCTGACATTTAGCCCACTTCACTACGTCTTTGAAAGCTATTTTGTATGTCGTCCTCTGTAAGTACCGTTAAGTCATGTTTGTCACTGATTCTGTTCCCATGTTTGCAGACCCGTTGGCCTGAAGACGCTCGTATTAGGATTTAAGAATTTTCAGGACTGGACTCCCTATTCAGATGGTAGCATTAGGATAGGACAGTGATAGAAAGGGTGGATTTAAATGGCAGTGATGTTATTTGTTTGAGCTGAGCTAACAATCTGATTTTATTGAGGTTATTTACAACTTTGGAATATCCCATAAACCTGAAAAGGGCATCTGCTTGTTTGTTGCACCTCTAAGGGTTCAGTATTTTTATTGTTTTAGAACAAAACTCAACTTTTCCTTAATTATTACTCATCTTMATGTATTTCCATTTTAAAAACAAAACAAAACAAAACCAACCAAAAAACCCAAACCCCAAACAAAAACCACACTCCAAACAAAACCCCTCCAGAGTCTGCTGAATGAACTTCTACAAATGTAATAACATTTAGATTACACATATCATGCTTGTGGTGAATAGAATAGTTGAGGAATAGATGAGAATGTCAGARGAAGATTGAGGACTGACACACTCGCTCTTAATTTTAATGAAATTATGCACATTTGGGATGTATTAGGGAGTATGTAAATTGACTCAAATTCAGACTTTTTTTAAGTACAGATAAGAGATGACCAAAAATCAATACAGAACCTGATAGAACTACAAGGCAATGCAGGTATTTATTGTCATGAAAGCAATTTCTGGCTCCTTTGTATCCCCTAGGTATAAGTTGAGGGCTTTATTCATTGCCTGCTGGGATTCAACGAGAAGCCACAAATGTTTCCCTTATTCAGTGGCCTGGTAATTTAAATAGAAAAATCAGTATGCACATCATTACTTGTCAGTCTTTTATCTAATTATTTAGGCCAGTCCTTTTCTGTGACTGAGAAAGTTGTACTGATAACAGGCAGGTCAAGTCATAACTTCAAGACATTAATAAAGCAGTTATGCATTCTGGTGGTTCTTTATGCTGATAGAGAGCCAAGCCTGGATATGAGGAACAGTTCTGAAAGTTATTACCCCATTCTAGAGAACCAGCAACTCACCTCAGCTCCTGAGGTGGGGAGATGATGGGAAGGGGAATCCCAGGATGGTAGACTGAGAAAAGAAAGGCAAAGAAATTGCATAGGGTACAGGGAGGAAGGTACCATTTCACCATAGGTTACACCTGTAGTTGTGCTTTCTGGAGATTGTTTTATTAATGCAGTATCATATAACTTATGATGAGTGTGATAATTTAGTTGTGTATACTACAGCCTTAGTCATTTTTATCAGGAACAGTAAGTTTCTGATCTGTATGAAGCTTCTTCAATACAGGATACCTATTCTTGGATACTTTTTCAGGAAGAGGCTTCATGAGGGCTTACCCTTTGCCTTTGGCAGTCTCTGGTAGCTTTGGGCCTAAACTCACCTTTCCACAGCACCTGGTAGCTGTTGAGAAAACATAATTTCCTTCTGCTAACTAAACTTTTTCCCCATTTTATCTGCTGAAGAGGATATTCTCATAATAGACAGTGGTGAGTCTCAAAGAATTCAGCTCACTCATCTTCCCCTGCTGCTTTGTGGAGCATAGTGAGTAACAGAGAATTTAATGTTATTCTCCAAAGTCAGACTGTTATTCAGTCTGGGGACTTCATTCAGGTTCAACAAAAACCTTGCCATAACTACTAGATTCTTCCAAACTGGCATGTGGGAAGACATAAGAGGTTTGGTTTTTGGCTGTCGAATGGCAACTTAAGATTGTTAATCAGCTTTAAAATTACTCTTTCTGCAGTGTGACTAGACTTAGATATAAGAAAAATATGAAAGGGGAGGAATTGTGAAGTTTATTATGAAATCAGTTGTGAGGCTGTCACAAAAGAGTCAAATAYAAAGCTAATTATCTTTTTCTATCTATGTCAGGGCTTTCATTCATTGAAACTTCTGAGCAAATGCGTAAGTCCATTTCTAATCCTAAAGCACTTGAGCATAATGCTAAGTCTACCATTAAAAGCGACTGAAACTTAGAGTGCTTAAACATTCTACTGATGTGTTTGTTTTTATTAATTGGAGGTTAAACTACTGCTCTTGAGCCCTTTTGATGGTGGCAGGTTTCATGCCCTGAGCCCCCATCCTCCCTCTGGAGCACCATCCAGGCTGACACCTCGAGGTGCCGGGGTGCTTTCTCCAGCTGGTGCTGGAGATCCGAGTGAATGAATTGGTATGGGGCACTTTGAGGAGTTGTCATTTCAGTCCAGGTGAACACTGTTAAACTTTTTTCAATTAATATTTTAATAGAAAGTTGTTTCTAATGTCTGCAGGGGAGGCAGTCAGAACCTAGCTCCTCTGAGCTGCATTGATATTCATTTCAAAACAATTAAAGAATGCAGAAATCAAGAACAAGAACTGAAAATTAACAGTTGTCAATTCACTGCCTTAGCACCTGCTTTTATTGTTGAATTAAAAAARCTCTGGCAGCTACAACTGGCTCCACCAGATGTTGAAAGGAGTTTTTAAAAAGAGTGTGTCAGATGATGTAAGGAACATTAATTTAAAAAATAAAATCATACTCTTGTCAGAACTGATACAGTATGTAATGAAATATCAAGGACAAGACTGGAAATATGTTTAAAAAAAAAAAACTCGAGTAGGATAGGCTCATTTAAGAGACTTTCATGAACATCAACTTCCTAGTTCTTACAAATATTTCAGGTTTCAACCAACAGGTTTCAACCAACAATTCTTCTCACGTACATTGACTCAACTCCTCACTTTCATGGGTGACGTGAAGAAATGTTGTTTATTAACATAGTTGTGGGGAAATTTCATCTGGATGATAATAATATCACTGTCTGATAGCCAACTAAACAGAAAAGAAAATCAACATCTATTGAACACTGTCTTTATATCCACGTTGAAATTCTGATAATGTGTGTTTTCTTATATATATGTACATGCATGCATGCCTTGAAGGTGATTAGAGGACATTTCCATATTCAGAGACTCCTATTAAAACCAATGGGATTTTGATCATGCAAGTAATTTTACATGAAATTTTCATTAACAGAAAATAGGCTGCTATGTCTAGRTTTTATTTTCATTCTGTGTGCTTTTGGTGATTTGCTGTGCATCCATGAAGAAACTTCCCTTCCCTGACTTGTTGTTGGCTAGGCATAGGATGGGTAACTGTTGTGTGTCTCATTTCCAGCTGTATTTTGGTCTAGAGTAGAAAAATGGTTAGGTTTGTCTCTGCAGTGTCATTGCCTAAAAGGTTGTGTTAGGCTGGAGATCGGTGYGGAAATTGTTTCCCCATTACTGTTAATAATACAACATATATMGAGCAGAATCTATTTATCTCTCTCCTATCATAAATTTCACATTATCCGTAATCTTTTCACATTACTGCAGAGATATAGGTACAGCCACYCAATTAGGCTGTGACTTCAGCTATTTGGCAAAGGGCTGTTCATTGATAGTGAGCATGGATTAAGTCCATCTTTTTTCAAGGTAAAATTTGGCTATCAAAGAACAGTTTTGCCATCTATATACAAAGTACATTTCTACTTTACTATTTCTTAACAAGCAGTAACTGGAATCAGTGGCTGTTACCGTTCCTCAGCTAGGTTAGTTTGGTTTTGGTCACCTTTAGCCAGGCACAAAGAGACTCTGCAAGTATAATACAACTAAAACATTTAAAGCAATTACTTACTGGGTAGCACACACAGAAATCAGCTAGGACTTTGCTTAAGGACCAGTATGCTCACTGGCCCTGGTAAGGCACCTAAAGACTACATGCTGTCACAGGAGGCATCAGTTATGAGAAGAAGGGTTGGCCTCCGAGGATGAATCTTCAGTGTGGCTGAGTTGCTGTCTCCCACCAGGTCCATCAAAATGCTAACACTGACAACTTGACCTGATTACCCAACCAGCCTCGCTGGTTTTCTTCCTTCAGGAGTTTGTACTTTTCTATGTGGTATTTCTCCTTTTGAATCCTTGAGCTAGTAACAATCCCTGGTCTCCCCAGTGCTACCTCTACTTGTAACTTCACCTTTCTTATTGTTGTATGAGCTTTCACACATCCCTCGGATATCTCAGGAAAACTGCTAGGAAAACTTTGTAGTAGGAACTTAATTCTCTTTGGGGTTAGCAGTTCTAGTTAACAAAACTTTCCTTGCGTTTATCCATCAAACTTGACCATTCACTTTTTTTCTACTTTTACTCTCTTTGCTAAGGGCATAGACTGTTACTTCATCTCTCCTCAAAAATGCAGACCATGATGAGCAAAGCTGCAGGGRCATCCATGGTTCAACCATTTGAAACCGCAGATTACTCCAGGAGATAGCCAAGTCTTAGCACCCTTCTGAATCAAGCCCATTAAAGTAATTTCTTTAGAATTTTATAAATAAACAAATAGAAATTTATGTTGAAGCTTTGTAGGTTTGGGACTAAATACTCTTCCTGGAATASGTATTTATTTGTCTTATCAGGCAGGATAGGAGTAGCTTATATTGTACTCATCAGATTTACCAGCATTCTGCTGAGTGAAAGAGCAGCCTCTTATGTCTGAAACCAGGACAAGATAGTTTAAAAAAAAAYCCTAATGAAATTTAAAAATAAAAATAAAAATCAGTAAAACAATTTTTACTTGAATTCAAGTCAGTATATTCCATTGGGTAATAGCCTGAAAATAGAAAACTTTTCATGTAGATGATTCAGTTCTGAAGATGAATATTCTTTCTCATCTTTTTTTCTCTCTTTTATTTTAATAATGGTGCCTATGAGAAGGRAGGGAGTTGGGATTTGATGGAAATATTTCTCTTTAAATGATTTATAGTGAATTTTGATGTTAAAAAATGTGTGGTATTTCTTAATATATATTGGTATATATCACAAATTCAAGAGGCTCTGTTTGTATAAATACTTCAAAATTTCCTGGACCATGTTTTGTTTTGTTTTGTTAACCCTAACACTGTACATAGACTACAGTCTTTTTAAAAAAAAAAAAAAAAAATTGAAGTACATTCCATCTATAATCCTGTATTAACATTAAATTGGCAACAAATCTATACCTGATTTACYGTAAATCCAGTACTGTTGTAAATTCTGGTAAATTTGACCAGGACCTTACCCAAATAGCCTTGTGAGACCGYGCTGAAGTGTGGATGTGTAAAAGGTAGTAGACACTGATCCTGCAGTTCTAGGTTGTGATTTCTGTCTCCCTACTGTTCAGATACTGCTTCCTGTGGAAGATCTAGCTAAAGTATAAATTGAGAATTTGCATGCAGATTAGCAGAGGATTCAAATAATTTTAAGCTATGTTGACTCCTGATAATTTTGAGTTTGTTCTCTGGCTTCTAGTTTAAAGGATATCTATAACTACAAGTTATGGTGGTTTGTTCCACAGTATTGTACTTTATGGCGCAGACGCATCTAGCCAGCAGCACTTAGACCAATATATGTCTCATACTTGTGCTCCACAGGAAGTGCAGAGGGGTCTCCTGGGGACAGTCTTCAGGCTTTGTGACATTATAAGCTCCCCCAAGGAGAATTTTTGTGTCTCACCGTATCTTCATATTTTCTCTGTGAAGCTGGATGCACACCAAACTCCTCTATCCCTTCAAATCTTTATGGGGTAGCCTTATATTATGTTGACAGAATTTCTCCTGAGTAGCAATAAATGATGATGTTGGAGATTTAATTGTTCAGGGTTACTTGCGTTTGATTGCAAGAGCCAAGTTAAAACCGGAATGTGTTAGGTAGTGTCTGATTTGCTTACCTTTCTTATCTATTTCAACACAGAGAGTATAAATTTTATACACCTAACAAATGACCTAGACTGAAATTATATTATAGTACTGTTCTGGGTACAATAGCCTGTCTGTTCYTATTGTTCAACAATGCAAAATGTCTCATCAGGAGATTACCTCTTCTGGAAATAGGACTCCCTTTTTTTGTTGTTTTGGGTTTTTTTWAATTTTTTAAAACTTTATTTTCAGACGTCCCCACTTCTCAATGTGAATAAGGTCCTTAACTTCTTTTACAGCAAAAATAAATTCGTTCAAATTGTCTTCTGTGCCTTTATTGTCACTGAAGACTTGATCCCTTAAGGTGGGAGTCTGKTTTTTTTCTGTTTTAGCAGTGCCTAATACAAGGGGATGACAAATAATTAATGACCCCCAACTAACGCAAAGCCACTGTGGCCTTGGGATTTTGTGCAGCCCATAAAAATCTGTTCACAGCTATGTGTTTCAAAGGTTTGGATAGATACTTCTTTGACAGCTACACGATACAGTAAAATGGAGAATGTGTATTTGGCCAGCAGAACTTTCTCCAGATTATATATCTCAGCAGTCAATGTTGCAAGAGCTAGGTAAAGGTAATTGATAGTTTAAGACCTTAACAAAATTCATCCTGTTGGGCTTTTTATAGAAGGCTGGGGAATCCAGCTGCTCTGCACCTTAGCTAGTCCTATAACATACTGTCACTATTCTTGCCTTCAGCAAAGGCAAGTTGAAAGAAAGGTAGATCATCCATCCAGCCCACTGAACAGAAGAAAAATTGCAATGTGAATTTTGCCTCTTCAGTAGATCTGTCTTCCTTCTGAAACTATTTTTTTTTGCTTTTCTATATTCCCTTCTTTAATYCAAAGGAAAAAATTCCAGTGAAGATAATGAAACAAAAGGGAAAAAAACCTCCAGAATGCTCCCTGCTCTGTCAAATTAAAACTAGTAACCAATCAGTGTAGTGTGCATCTAGAAACGATACAGAGTATGCTTTTTTACAGTGCTATGCTATTTACAAGAAGTAAAGCCTGGAATGAGTTATGGAAGTCATTTCCTCATGTATAGAAGTGAATTTTATCACATCTCTTGCCAACTTTATGTCTTCTACTTTATCACTAGAGTTTCTGCTGGCTTATATCCACTGTCCCATTTTAATAAAGAAAGGAGAGAGGGCCTAATCTGGAAAATGCTTTAAGCCCATATTTAATTTTAAGGCTGCTGAAGAGTTGATGACATTGGTGGAGATGTTCATGTGCACATAAAATGTACTATGCATGTGTTTAAAGGCTTAGTTGAATTTTTCCCAAAGGGGATTGCTGAAGTCCTGTGCAAGTGTTTCAAGTAACACTATTCTTAACGTCAGTGAAAGTTTCTCAGGGAGTTCAGAAACTTTGGTTTGGGTAAAATACAGCATGATTTTTATTTGTGATTTGGATTTGACAATATGTCTAGAAATGTTAATTATTCATATTTGGAGGTGGTGCTGCAACAGAGAATACTGTTACACATTTTGTTGCAAAAATCCGGCCATTTTGCAAGAAGCGGTAGAAGGAAACCATGATCTGTTGGATACTTCAGGAGTTTGATGGAAATGCTGAATGAGGTGTGCATTTTGAAGCAAAGGAAATCTTTCTTGAAAATCAGAGGGAAGAGAATGATTTCTTCTACTTTTCCAGTTTGATAAATCAACATTTGGGAGTGTAAACTGTTTTCTTTGCTACTAACAGTAGTGCTTCCGTGTGAAAATGTATACATAAGAACGTGCCCAGTATTTCTTAGCAGCTTCTAGGCTGTTTTTGTTTCTTGCCTTGCTACCTGCACCATAGTTCAGGTGGACTGTGAGAAAATCCCAGACTAAGCCTGCCTTTTTCTCTTTTTATATGCCCCATCTATTGTATTTTGTACGTCAAATAACTTCTCATGCTGCTTTGCAGTAGCATTCATGCATGAATGATATTTGGATTTATCATTCTGTTGGACTAATTTGTGGATTCATTGTAATAAAACATAATACAATTTTGATGCTTTTGGATGCAGAAAACATAGCTGCTGAAGTCTCAGAAATACTGAGCTGATCCAGTTGTTCCCCCCCCCCCCCATATTCTGCCAGAAATTATGTGGATTTTCCATTTTGCCCATGGAGGGTACTGCATTAAGATGTTCTTAAAGTGACATGAAAACATTCTACAAATGAAACAAATTCAATGTGACACTACTATTTTGAATTAAGTTATGATTAAATCTGGTCAAAATCAGAGTTTATGTCTTTGTGAAATAGAATAATTYTGTAACTGCTGTCCTATTCTTAACATAGGTAAGTGAATTGCTCTTTAAAATACCCTATATACTTTTAATTCTTTATTGACATTGCTAGAACTCTGAATTCCTTTTAGAACACCATGCTACAGTGTTGTAAAATGTGATCGTTCCACATACTGTGTCAAATTTCATGGTAATTTAAATCCACTGAGGATATTGCTGAAATAATTTGATGAAGATAATCTTTTTTCCCAGTACAAATTGTCAGATTGATCTTTGTTATCTTCAAGTCTAAATAATTATTTGTAATGTTATCTTAAAGTCTAAATAATTATTTGTAAATGGTTTAAGTTGATTGTAAGTAATAGATAATCAAAAGTTGAGGACTTTAATGAACGTATTTCACTTTGCACTTTTCCCTCAATATTGTAAAGAATTAACTTCGTCCAGTAAAGTTTGCCATCATCATTTCTTTAAAGGAAAACCCAGAGAAAATTATGTTTAAATATTCACACTGGAAAACGAATTCTAAGAATAAAGGTTTTGAGGGAAAAGGCTTATGGATATGGTGAAGACAAACATATTTAAATTTGGCTTGACGCTGTTTGTGCATCTGTACGATATTGAAAWCTGAGTCATTTGGCTCCTTATCATTTAGAAATCTAAATCTTTTGCCCTTATCTACATCTAATACCTTTACATTTGCAGCAGTTTTCCTACCAATTTTCTCACAAATGTATGCGAAAATAGATGGGACTGTATAAACARCAGTGATTGTGATCAGTGTCGTCACAGGTTTCCTATAACTATTGCTGCTCACCATTCAAAGTAGGAATAAATGCTAGGTTCTTGGGGTTTTTGGTTGCTTGGATCTCCTATCAGTTTGCAAGTTGAAAAAAACATATGACAGGTGGTATCCTCGGTACCTCTCATTGCTGAGAGGCAATGAGCTTTATAAGGAAGGTTTAATCATTACAGCTACTGCCTTAAAATGGACATAGCAGTTCTACTTAGACTGTCAAGCATGGAAGAAATTGCTGTTGGGGAAATCACCTCTTACTGCAGGCGAGACCAGCTTTCTAACACTGTGTCAGTGCTCTCATCTGGCACCAGTGAAGAGAGGATAAACCCAAAACGGTCCCGTGGAAAAAAACCAAACAGGTGATCTTTGTAATTGCCTCTTTTTAACGTCCCTGCCTGCTACTTCTTGCATCCTGTGGTACRACATGGTGCCTCTGAGGGTAAAAAGATGCGAGTAGAAGTGGTGGGATGAATGATTGTTTTAAGGCACCTCACAACAGAAGAGGCAAAGGGAAGCGCGCAGACGTTGGTGAAGGCGGCCCTCTTGGCCTCCGTTCCTCTCTGGGTTGCTGGCTGAGGGTGCAGTCAGYGGTGAGGGAGACGAACGCTTGCGGTGGATTTTGGAGGCACGCTGGGGGTTCCCTCTGTTGAGAAAGGCAGAGTGCCTTTCTGGAAGTCAGGTTTCCTCAGCAAAACTGAAATCAATCACTAAACTGAAGCTAAACAGAAGACAGGGGGTCACCTTACCGCCCTGGGGTGGAGGGGCAGGGAGCAGTTACACSCATGTTGCAATTTAAATCAGAGACACTGTGGGGACCAAATGCGGCCTGGGCCCCCAGAGGCTTTAATGGCAGATGGATGCACTTCTACAAATCGAACAGCGTCCCGTCCGGGGGGTGCGTGCTGCGGGGCTCCCCGGGGCCTCTCCCTCCCCTGCGCTGGGCACTGTAGGATGATAAAGCAGTGGCAGGGAATTCCTGCTTCTGATTGGCCTGTTTAAATCACCTCAGGGCATAACGGCTGCCTGGCGCTCACTGTCCCTCCCCGCCCCGTGGCTTGATGGGGACCCTCCGGTGGTTTGTGCTCGAGGTACATCTCTGCTCTTGGAGCCAAGTGCCCCCCTTCACCGAGGGGCGGGCCTGCGGCCATTAGGGCGGTTGGCTGGGCTACCGCAGCCAGATCCCTGCGCTGCTGGACGTTTAACCTGCTGGTGGCAGGGGTGGCACTCGGAAATACCATCCCGAGGTTTCTGAAGGCCAGTAAAACCCGTACTGCGAGAGGGGCAGCTGTGATGGTACCCGGCGTCGGTTATCAGAAATAGGATCGGTAGAACGGCAATGAGAAGGGCTGGCAGCCTGGAGGGACCTCATCTGGTGTGTGATTAGCAGTTCAGCAGCACGAGCTGCGGTCTGGCTGCTGGCAGACGCACAAAGCCGAGTCCGTCAGGTCAAGAAGCGGTTTAACCCCGCAGGTGCTATGTGCAGGCACTGATAAGAAAGGCTGGAAGCGAGAGGCGTGAAAGGTTTCTCCGTCTCCTGTGCCTGCCCAAGAATACATCCCTCTAGTTTTGGGGTGTGGGTTTCCAGGTATGATAAAAATAAAAATGAATTGTTACAAGCTTTGTTGTTTCATCTTTCCAGACAGGCAGCTTCTGTTCTTACGCAACTAAATCTTTCATGTAGTAAAACATAGTCGCTCATTTTAAAACTAGCATGGCTTGACCTCGCTAAAGTCACTGGATTAAAAGCTGACCAAAAGGACACCTAGCCTTTCTGTTTGGTCAGGAAGATCAGGAGTTATCTTAGCCAGCTGGGAGATGCACCACTACTAGCAGAGTAGCTAGGTATAAGTAGACAGTTATCAAAYCTCAGAAAAATAACTTTAGGCCCCATGGACCATTAAAGGCCATTTTAGTCACTAGAGCTTTTGAGTGTCTGAAGATAACAGGTATTTGGCTTAATAACAGTTTTCTCCACTGCTGTAGAGTTTGTTTGTTTGTTTGTTTTTTAAATTCATTTTAACSTTCTTTTATTCTTAGCAATCTTTGGTAGGAGGAAGAGATTTAGAAGGTCACGTGGGATAAAATTTATAGCACAACTACTGAGCTATTAGAGAATTAAATGAACAGCCTACATGGCCAGGACAAGACCTGTGGACTCTTGGAACAGACGTGAATTCCACCYGTTCTCAGGAAAGATCGATTTCTCTAAAAGCTGCTGTGGTATCACTGGAGATTGGTTTTTTACACAGTATACTCCTCCTGCATATTTTCAGCAGCTGAAGAGCAACACGTTTGCAGACAAACCATAAAGATCAGTGTTTTTCCTTCCCTCTAAGTCCTCCAAAGGATCCCAGTTTGATCTCAGCATGATTTTGAAAGCTTTGATCTTTTAAGGTTTAATTTAGTCCAATGACAACATGGTTCTCCAAGGCAATTCACCTTTCCCTGACTTGTTTAAAAGAAGAAGAAAAAAAAGGGTGAAAAGGAAAGACAAAAACCACTTTGTAAGTGAGGAACAAAACCTTCATTAGAGAGAAAGCATCTGAAAATCTCCAGCAAAATAACCCTTTGCAATCCCATTAGCCTGCCATCAAAAAATTGTTCTCTGTGGTGATATACTCTCTACACACCCTTGTTAATTCATTTGGAGATACTAAAAAAAAAAATCCAAATAAATACTTTATTTACTGTTTCCGTTCAAAGCTAATACATTTAAAAAGTGTAAAATTGTTTCACAGTTKTGTAGGACAACCTTTGTTAAACTCAGATGAAATAAATAACAGTTCATTGTAGCCCAGCTGAATCTTTTTTTGTCAAACACTCAGATGCAGCCCTCTTAAAAATCTCATTATCTCTCTCATCACATGGCTGCACGTTCAGTTTAAGTTGCAACAAGAATTGGCTGCAGTAGCCGTATCTCCTGTAAGATATGACCGTAATAATGAATGTAGCTTTGGAACCTAATTCTCTTTCTGTTTTCYATCCCTGTATGACAAAGGGAAGGTGCTGGTAGGAGTCCTGAAATAYGCTTTTGCTCTTGGGTTTGTTGGTTCTTTAGGGGAGCACTGGGGTGTGTGATTGCAAGCATGGTCTGTTTCATGATCATTTGACAATTGTCAAGGAGCACATGTACAAAATAGGTGCTACTTTTAAATGGACAAAATTAAATGGAATAAGAGTAGCATGGCTGGAACGCTGCTAATATATTTATTTTGTACCATACTGGTGGGTAATTGGCATTGTTACAAAGCCCACTTGTCCACCTACCCTAATAAAAGTTATTGCTAGTTGCCTGTACCAAGGGCTTAGAAAGAGCTAAGAAACCATAATGTACTTAACTGATTATGTAATTCTGTTCCCTAGAGGGGAAAAAAGAGTTTCTCAACACAGTTGGTGAGCTTGTTCCCTAGAGCAYGAAGCATTAATCTACATTTCTAAAGCCTCTTCGCTGAATATTAGTTAGTGGCCTGTGAACCCAAAAAGGTTCAGAGCAGGGTGAATTGTTAGGGAGTGATTGGTGCTATGAATTTAGTGCTTCCTTTCTGTTACTGAGATCTGTCTTTGTGTGCACTGAATGTTGTTCAAAATTACAATTGAACACATTTTCTTAATTGCTAGTAAATTCTTCACTTTAGTTTTCATTTTATCACTTGTTTCTCATTCTTTTTGTTGTCAATTTGATGCAACAGAAAAACATGACTTACAAACAGCATTTCACTTTGCCATCGTCTTGGCAAAGTACAATGGTGTTTCATCTCGCCATCATTTTGGCAAGTGTRTAGAAAGGATTATATAACACAAAAATGTATGCTTTTAGAAAGAGAAAAGTGAGTGTGGGATATGAATCCTTGGGCACTCAGCAAGTTGGTATCACCAGTGGGGTTAAAAGAGACTAAAATTCCATTTTTCTGCATTATATTATACTGTATTCARCTTTTGAGGTTTGCAGCGTATAATTGAACAAACGAGTAACAAACTATTTTACCTCTTGTAGTTCTTGGGTTGACTGTTTTGTCTCTGTCCATCTAACTCTGAAACACCGAACAAATTAGGATCAAATAGATGACGTGATGTGCTATTATGCCTTGTGCTATTAAGATAATGATTTGCTGTGTGTTGATGATGAGCTAAAGCTTAAACTTGCATGTGGGATGCATAGAAATTTTACCTAGCTCAGAGTAGCCATACCTGTTGCAGTTTTTTCTATTCTTCTGCAGAAAAGGGGTGCAATTGGAGATGATCTGGAGATTTTGCTTACCAAATCCCCTGCTACTGCAAGAACCTAAAACCCTGGTGATAGCTTTGCTCCTACCTCCACCCAGTCTGTGGCATTTAACGATTTCTATGCAATTTTAACTATTCTGTTGTTACTTGTTGAATATTGGATACTGCATTTGAGGATTCAGTTCAGTGTTCTTAAGCGATATTTAATATCTATTTAATATTAATATTCTTCATCAAAGTCACAATTTTATTTTAAATAATGATTTTTCTCATGATTTTTAGCCATTGATCATGTTATCATGGTTCTGTACTCAACATGACAGCTTAGAAATTTTTTATTTTCTAATAATGAAAACTGAGGTTCTCATGTTATCGCTGGCATCTGAAAATGATAGTTTTAGCCAGCATCAAGAGTAATGAGACTTTCAGTTTGGTCACAAGAGATGGCAAAACTATTTGTTGTAGCGTTTCCAATTTTTTGCCCAGGTGAGAAATACTAGGAAAAATATTCTAATGGGTTTTGACTGTCTGCTCTGTTCCCAAAAGGATTAAAAAAACCTCTTTCATATTAACTTAGAAGGAAAGGTTTGAGATGTTGTTTTCTCTGATACATTTCATACATTTCAGTACCCCAGGCCTAAATAATTTGGAACTTCAAGGATATGTGGAATATAAACCAAGCCCTGTATCGGTGATGGCATCTAAGACAAATGGATTCATACCTTTCTTTTATGCCATGTCTTGTCAAATTGGTAATGCATTCACATTAGCTGATTCTACAAGATATACAGCTCTATGTGCCCACATATCTAACATAAAAATCAAATCCTTTATCTTTTCCCATCATTTGCTAGGTAGCTCTCTTCTTCTTAGTCTTGCCTTTTTTTTTTTTTTTTTTTTTTTTAAGGGAATTATGATAACTTACTGCTTTATCTAATCGCAGAATCCAGGGAAGAATCCACATAATTAAGATTTTAATTAATTTTAGGCCTTAACTTTCTCATTTTGCCAATAATATCAAAGTGAGGGGAGAAATTTACAATCAAATGATAATATTAAGTTTGATAAACTGTAAAGAAAATCTAGTCTAAAGCATTATTAATCAAGAAGACACCTTGACAGATCTATGGATCTGTTTGTGGTTCTTTGTCTGGTACTCTAAAAAAAGGTTGATTGAAGGTGTCTTTATGTGTATTTTCACATAAACAGACTTTATGTGTATTTTCACATCGTTAAAAATAAAACCACAACATCATTCAACCGTTATCTTGAAGTAAGATATTATGGATATATTCAAATGCTAAACAAGAGTTGGTTCTTCCAGGGTCCCAAGGAGGTGCACCTCTGTGAGAATTTTATTGAGAGTCACATCAATAAAGTCTTTGTGAATTACTTGTCTCTTGTACTTGGCAAGGATGCCAGAGGCAGGCAGCCACAGTGTATGTGCCAATAACCTGCCCAGCATCACAACGTTTAGAGGAGGAAGGACTTAGTGCCTCCTTTTTGAGATCCCATTGGGTAGAAAGAACGACGGCAGCCAGTGGAGTAACGTGCTGAAAAATAGTGATCCAGGACACACAGTAGCAGCGGGGCTCAGAAGGGCTGCCAAGGCAATTTGACAGCTGTTAGTGGAACTGTGCGCTCAGCACTGATTAAACAGGTTGAGTTGCTGGCCTGGGGCTCAGGCTGTGCTTGGGGACGAGATCGGAGCGAGGCTTCTGAGAACAATAAATCTCAGATACGTACAAAGAGCAGGGAACAGAAGATGTTGCTGCAGCAAAGCAAGAGTGCAACTAGACCGCTCTATGAAACAATTAAGTTCAGGGACTGGGGAGTCCCATGGCTGTTGTCTCAACCTAGAGTAAGATTCRGTGTTCGAGAAGGAGAAAACTGAGTCATACAGGAAGAGCGTATCTGGCAAGTGGCTGTATGCACCAGCAGAAGTGCTGGCTGTGTGTTCCTTCACCGAGAGCACTGGAGCGTTTTGTGCCTTCAGTTCAGCCTATAGTTAGGTTTAAAGTTCAGAGAAGAGGACATGGGAGCCCTGTAGAAAGAAAGGGGCTCAGAGACATTTCGGATAGTCAAGCGTGGGTTACTCCTGAACTTATCCTCTGTACAGTCTTAGCCTTGGACATCACCTGACTGCATAACTACAGGTGACAAAAAGTCACAAACCATAATTATTTTGACCCTCTGTGTTAGAGGATTTGGTTTATTGTCTTCTTCCAGAACACGTGATGTTACTCAGAATTAGTGTTCTGAAAAGGATCGGTGTAAACCCCGTGGAAGGAGTACAGTTATTGCCTGTGTAGGCTTGTATCTCTGGGATTGCCATTAGACTTGTCTTACACTTAGGATTCAGAGAAGGAGAAATGGGAGCCTTATAGTGAGGCTGACTTTGCCACAGTCAGATGAGGGCTGCTATTAGATATATTCTCTGTGCAGCCTCAGGAATATTGCCCTGTGGCATTAGTCTCAGCTCACAGTTAAGGTTAGAGTACTGAGAAGGAGAATTAGTAGACCTATAGAAAGACTGGGACTGAGAAGAGATTGCAAATGTCAACTGAGGTCTGCTACTACTGGATAACTCAGTGAGTTATCCACTGAGCAGTCATGGTCCCATGGCATTAGTCTCTGCCAACTGTATTTGGTAAATCTGGTAAACCTTATGTTGAGGACTGAGGACTGGGAAGTCTAGCCCCATCAGAAACTCGGACCCCTCTCACTCTCTCTGAATCTCATGTCTCCTCCACCAAGTGCTTTGATGCATGGCAGTGCCCTACTTGGTACTAGAGCACACCTGAATTGGTACTATAGATCAGAATCTGTAGTACGCACATTGGTGGATGTATGCTGCAATTGCACATAGCTCTCAGAATGGCAAGTTCCGTCCCGGTCCAAGTGTGGTAGAGCTGCCATTGTGCTAATCTGTCCTGTGATTTACTTAGGTAAATGCAGTTTGTAATCTGCTTTTGTTATTGATGTTTATGTGAATTTTGTGAAATGTCACCTGTCTTGGTTTTTTTCAGTGTTTATATTGATGATATGTTTTTTCTGGTTTGACAGTTTTTCTTGCTAATCTCTTTTTAATAAAAAAAAAAAAAAAAGGCTGTTCTGCACATGCCTTCAAGCATGGAATTGAGAGTCATATGTCTCTGCACCTGTCAAGGGTATATAATGTGTGACAAAGATCCGAAATGCGACACAAACATTACTGAGGTTTGGGAATGTAAAAGGAATGGGTTCCATTCCCCTAGTAAACAGCTCTTTCTGACATATAGGCTAACTTAATGATGTTTTATTTCGGATTGAAAGTGCTCTCAGTATGAGTTTTTGTTAACACTGGCATGAAGCATTGGCACTTTGAGGATAAAATAAATGATGTGTCTTGAGTTAAACCATTCATGGCATGTTGTTAATAGGTAACCATAGGAAAAATTACTGGAATTTACAGTTCTGGGGAAAGAAAGTGGGACAACACCAGCCAGCACATTAGAAAAAAATACTACCTGTTTTTTCATCGTTCAGAAATGTGAAGTGGGCTAAGCTCTGCTTCTGTATTAATTCATGGCAAATCATTTGCCCAGCTCTGACACTAACAAGAGTCTATTTCATATTTGCAGGCCCCCAAACCTCCCATGGTAGTTCAGTGCATTTCAGCATGATGGCTGATCAGGCCTGCACTCTGCCACCTCCTGCACTGGTCGTTTATCACAGTCATATATGATTTATTTACTTCCGACCCTTCCTGAGTCGGCAGGCTGCCTTCAGGATAATATGGCTACTCAGTTTGGTTGTGCTGTAAATTAATAGATTCATTTCACTTCACACTCAAAGATTGTGCTTGCTTGGGTTTTCTTTCGATTAAAACTATAGCGGGAATTCTTATTGACCTTCAGAATGTTGATTTTGACCAAATTACGTTGGGATGTAACTCTGACTCTGGAAGAATTTAGACTTTTGTACCTCTGGAAAATTTGGTGCTTTCTTTTCTGTCGTTTTGCTACTTTGTTGTACGGCACCATTGCAACTGTTTTGTTCTTTATAGTACAGCAGAAGTTTTGTCCCACCATGTACTTTTATGCAGGCCAATCTGGGGGCATTTGGGATAAAAATGTATAGAGGAGCTGGAGGCATATTTCTTTTAGTACCCTACTAAAATAGCATTGCCAATCCCATAATGTTCCCGTTGTAAATGCCAGCATAAGGGAGCATGATGGAAGCAGGGCTTGCAAGGCCTGTTCCATGAGACATGTTATTCCAGGGCTTTGGCACTGTGAGGGTCTAAATTACTGCTGATCTGCATTATATTGGGGCTGGGCATTTTTCTTCTCCCATGGAAGAGTACTGACAAAGCATGCTTTAGCTTTACAAAGATGTCTAATTTTGTTTTTAAAAAAATTAGAAATGTGTTGGCTACTCTGCCTTTTTAACATACAAGGGCATTTTAGTATTTAAACCTCGTCAGAATTTGGGGTACCATGAGGCTACTTTGCTTTAGCTCTCCTTTGACTATATAGGTGTGCATATTCCTGTAGGCATCTGTCATAATATCCTTATGTGGTTATAAAGCTTTCCATTCTGCTGAGACTCCAGGCAAAGCATCACAGGAAGTATCTTCACTGGAACCCATTCCTTTGAAGTAAAAACTCTGCCAGTCCAGCATTAACAAAACAGTTTCAAAATGTATGACAAGTCTCTGGATCTTTGTCACACAGACTATGCTTTATCTGTAGTAGGTATGAGTTTAGCTCATCTTTCCCAAAATGAGTGCAATAGTAACACAGATCAGTAAATGTTGCAGTCAGTGCTGCAAATGGGAGAATTATAGATCGTGTGCATGTATGTGCTGTAACCTTTCAGAGTGAAAAGCAAATATATTTATATATCTTTCATAATTCTCTCGGTTTGCCCGATCATTGCCCTTGCTGTGCTGTGTTATAGCTTCTTATTAGCTTTCCCCTTTGTAATGGAATATTTTATGTTGGATACTCAAATATCTATAAAGACACTAGTAAAAAAGTCTGCATTTACAACTTAACGCAAAAAGAGCTGCTGGGATGTCTGTAATGTCCCTGTATTGGTATTGGACGTGGATTTAGTAGTAGAGAGATGCAACCAAGATGTTCCAGCAAATGGATTTATTCCGGTGCCAGTTAGAGATCAGAATGCTTGCACCAGGCTGTTAGTAGCCCTCTCTGATAACCTTGATACTAGATCTCTTAAGGCTAGGGAGCTCTACGAATAAATGTGGTGAAAATTTCAGAATGTAGAGGTAGGTAGACTCATTAAATATTTATTTGTCTTTCAGCATTTTTCTTTTCCTTCTGCAGAATCATCTTTCATGAGAGAAAATTGAGATCTATACGTTTTGGGTATCAGTCTCTCGGACATGGCTCTCATTGTAGCAATCCATTCTTTTGCTTTTGGCAGCTCCTGAGCCCTTCTATAACTCACTACTTTGGGGTATTTTTTTCCCCATATCTCTGTCTGAAATATGGTCCTGAGCTTTAATCACTTGTGTGATTAAGCATAGTTCAAATTTATCTGTGGACTTGGGAGGCTTTGTATCGCATTTTCAGGTTCAAAAGATGTGATCCTGTCTTGCTTCTACATCTATGGTATCACGTGCATGAAAGTCAGTGCACCGTTTTTCTCTAAACTTTGACATAAAGTTCATGATCCACTGACTGTATGATTATCTGCAATACCGTTAATTTGAGCTAATTATGCATCCTTATGTGAACTGATATGTCTAGCTTTATCAGCTATCCCTCACCGCCTTTCCCTGGAATTTTGGTCAAGAGCACAATACCTAAAAATTGGGTTAAAGAATCTGAATAAGCAGTCTGAATCACAGAGCAGCTTTTGATTAATTGCTTTTTAGTATTAAGTGCTTTTGAAAATCCTGTTGAAAAATCATTTTTTTTTGTTTAGTAGCCAAAGTTTCCAGAGTCATGTTCTTGAATTCTGGTATCTGTCTGTCTTTTTAAAATCAGCAATTTCATTCATCCTTTTAATTAACTATTTGTTGTCCTAAGACACATCTGGGTTATTCAGAGCCCTTCTTGGCTAAAAATATTCATAGTGTCATAATTTTACTTTATTGATTCAGTATTGGAAAAGCCAAGTGAAATCAAATGCTTCAGATTAATTCCTTTAAAACTAAAATATTAAGCTTCTGACAGTGTATAAAAATGTTGCATTTGAAAAGATGTGCTCTGATTTAACTCCAATTATAATAGATTATCATTGGGATAAGTCTAAAATGCTGAAGAACTTACTAGAAAATGTGTTCCCATTAAATCATAGAGTAGAAAACAATTTTATCTGTATCAATATTTATTGTGAAATTATTTCTTTAACAGGGAACAAAAAGGAGGGAAAAAAACCCTACAAAATAACTGATAATTATCATGCCCCAGAAAAGCAAGTTATAAGAGTTAATTTACTCCAACAGAGACAGAGCCGTGATTATGTTAGATGTTGGGCCTTTTAGTGCATTAGTGGAGAGAGTTCGGGTACTACAGCAATAAAGGTGGTATGAAAAAAATCCGTGAAATAACCGGCACCCAGACACGTAAACTTTCCAGAGCTTTGCAGGCTATTAAAACACCCAGTCGGCAGATGAGCAAAGTGAGTCCCTGTCAACAAAGGGTTTCCAGGCCAGTATGGGCGTCTGTAGTCTGTCTCCTCCTGTGCAGAAGTCTGGAGCCCAGAAGCCTCGCACTGGGACTCAGCTCAGGCACTGAAGCTGAAGTTCCTTGTTCTTTTTTTTTTCTCGGCTCAGGCCTCTGCCTTAGTCCTGGTCTTGTTTTAATCAGACATTACTTCTGCAGTAATCAAGCTCTGTAGAATTGGTAATTATTTATCATTTGAGGCCTTTTCTCCTCTAGGCTCTGTCTGTTTGATTTATGTACCTGGCACCTCCTTTAACAGCTGCCACCCTGGTATGTATTTATTTACAACTAAAGACGGAAGAAAGCCTACTAAGTTCAAAGCCTTTAAGCAATCTGAACATTTCCTTTTAGAAGAACATTACGTAGCAATAAAGTGTGGAAATGTAGCAAGGCAAGCTTGGGAAACTGAGAAATGCAGACCACCTTACCTTTCTGACTAGGAAAAATAATATTCCAGTTATATATATATATATATATATAATAACTATATATATATATATATTCCATAATAATATTACTAAGTCTATTTTTTGAAATAAGAACATAGCTCTTACTTAGTGAACAATTTTTAACTAGATAAGTTTGATGCCTGAGTTTTTAAGGGAATATTCACGTAGGTTATTTTGAATTTCCTTCAAACACAATTGTGAACAGTTTGAAATGTGATAATGGTCATAAAATATGAGCTTTCAAATCTGGACAGTGACTAGCAAACTCATTCTTAAATACCTTATACCATTATATACCCAAGGATGAGTTAAAATCTGTTCATGACTCTACTTGTAGCCATGACCTGTTTTCCTACAGTAGACATGAACTCATGTTTTAAGTGTTGTGTGGAACTACTTGTCTTCGTACTATCAAAAGGCTTCTGAGCTGAATACTGAGGGGTGGAGGCCACATCCATAAATGGTTTTGATTTTATTGAGATAACTAGTTGGATGCTGTCTCCTGCTCTCTGTGAATAGGAAAAATAGAGAGGTTCCTCTCCAGAGAGGTGTTAGTTCTCCCTCAAAGTAGCATTTCCTCAGTAACACAAGGGGCTCTGGACATCCCGGCAAAAAACCTTTTCCCTTAATGCTGCCCCAGGCTTGCTTTATCCCATTCACGCTTGGGGACAGTTCAGATGGATTTCTTTCTCAGTCCCACTCTTCCCTCACTGTGCAGGTTGGTTGTTGAGGTGACCCTTCCAGGATGCATCATCGCTCATCAGCTCTTTGCGGGTGGAGAGCAGGACCGATGTGCAAAGGGATGCCTTCATCTTTAAATAAATCTGTGTTTCTCTTGCCTGCATCGAAGACTTTGGTTGAATATAATACATATTTCTTCCGAGGTGTTTTTGAGAGTGGGTTATATTTTTTGTTATCTTTTATTGTTTTGTATCCTTTTATGTGCATGTCATTAGGATTAGGGACCTCAATAGACTATAATTTTAAAAGTTTACTATTTCCTCATTCCTTTCCTATTTAATAATGTCTCTTCAGCAAAATGCTTAAGTATGCATTTAACTTAACTTGTGTAAGTCAATTCCTGTTCGGAAATTCACTTAACAAGCACACTGGGTAGAATCTTGACCCCACTGGAACCTGATGGCACTGACTTCCTAACACCATTTATTTTAATGGGATGTGGGTGTATGTGTGTGTGTGTCAAAAGATAACGAAAGAATTTAAAGCAAATACTATATGAAGACATGATAGCGCTTTAAAATTGTAATACAAAGTAAGTGATGTGGTAGCAGTGATCCTCAAAACTGTGGTAACTGTGAAAGAGAAAGGTATAAATGCCATTTGGTTGCAAATTATGTCTGTAATCTTAATGAAATTTAAAAAAATGTCGGAATATCTGAATAATCCAGAAAAAAGAAGCTAGATTTTGGGGATTTTTCTTTGATCATTTACAATTTTATTAGAGGTTATCCTGGCATTTAATCCTCATAGCAAATCAGTTGGTAAAACAATGAGGCAGCCTATTCAGATGAGAGTTTTAACTAACTTCTACCTAATTACAAAAATACAGTCAAATTTAGGATATTTTGCTTCTCTCTCTCAGAAGCTTTTTCCTGGAAATGTTTTGAGAGCTCAGTATTTATTTATATCATCAGAGACCTCAAGTCAAAATCTTGTCTTTTGTAATCAATACAATAAAGCAAAGACAACTGGAATGTTAAAGATGGTTTTCTTTTATCCATTAAATGAGGTTTAAAAGCTTTGCTTTCTTTCCACCATGCTAGCCCTTAAATCTTTTATCTCATTAATGCCAGTGGCTCAATACTGTGAATTTTGTATCCTGCAGCTCTCGCTACTTAACAAAATTAACAGAATGCACTGCTCTAATGCTGTTTGAGCTTGAGTGAACGATGATTCGAATGACTCTGTTTGGACATCCCTAATATTCTTCAGAGTCTAAAACTGTGCTTCACTCTCATTTCTGCCTGTGGGAAAGATTAGTATGCTCAGTTCATGAACAGAGAAGTCTTCCCCCTAGCTCCACCCTCCCAAAAAAAAAAAAAAAAAAAAGGAAAAAAATACCAGGCAGATGAAAAGAATCACGTACAGGACTAAGACATATCTTAGGTATAAAAAAGAACACTTTGGGTTGTTTTTTTGTCTTCAGCTTTTTGTGTGTATTGATGGAGAGTGCTTAGAAGACATGGAAAAATCTAAATTGGGTTGTGGCCTGATCTCTGGAGCTTAATTTGGATTTGGAGTCTGGGTTCAACATCCTGGAGATCTGAAGGGTTTCTCCTCCTCCTTCAGTAATATTCCTCTAACTGTCGTCTCTCTTACTTGTGTATTGTAGTAAGGTTTTAAAGTGTATTCCAGAAGAATTGCTTGTTCAGTTAAGATATTAATACAATGGCAAAAATACAAAAAGGCACTCCTGCATGGACTGTCCTTGATCCACAGTGTTAATAGCAGTAGGTTAGAATAAAAAAAAAAAATCTGCAAATCAGAGCGTTGTTAAAATTTCGTTTACTTCTGTTCATCTGAGATTGTTACTAAGATTATTACTTCCTGTGATCAAAAAGATTGACTGTTTTAATCTCAGAATCTGTCTTGGAATAGGATTTCTTATAACTAAAAAAAAAAATAAATTGTATGTTTTAGCCTCAAGATAAAATTTTTCTATCCCTATAAGGTTACATTAAATCGATTATATAGATTTTTTTTTTGTTGTGAAGCTTTTAGTCACTTATATTGGTTAGTCTTTAGTCTTTCTCTAATAGTATGTATTAACACAAAAATGTTGTGCTAGAACTCACCTGATGATGATGACTGGGATCCTCTGGCAGCAGAAGTAGTATTATTATTTGTGTGAACATAGTGCTTCAAAATTGATAGGCAAATATACTGGTTAACCTGTTGAAAGTAGATACTGTAAGTATTACTTCTATTTGCAGGGAGAAAAGAAATAAAGAAATGAACTGACTCTCAGAACACACTTAGAACTTGGGCACTTTTACATTTTCAGTCTGTGATGAATTCTCTGGATGATGCAGCAGTACTTTCTCCTAATAAATTCCTATTAAAAAGTCAGAATATTCAGCTATTCAGTCTTCCTCTCCTGATTTTGCTAGTCACGTTGCAATAGCATATCTGAAGAAATGCAAACATTTTTCATGTTAATTAGAAGACTGGGAATTCTTTGTTATTTACTGTTTCCATCATCAAAGGTGATTGCAGTTTTCGAAGAACTCATGCGTTTGCTCATGTTATGATTTCTGCAGAGAAACTCGCTAAATGTATTCTATCATTTCAGCTTCCTGCGGACCAGAAAAAAGGGAATAAGCTTTTATTCTTATTTATTACAGTAATCTGGAACAGACATCTATGTGAACACTGTTTTCTCCTCTCAGTAAAAAAAACGTGGTTAAATGAACTTGGCTAGTACAAAGCAGGGCTCAGCTACCACTGAAGATTGCAGAGAAGACCCATGATGAATTTCAGGAAAGAGGTTGGGCAGTAAAGTCAAGGAGCAGGTAGAGCTGTTACCTGAATGAGCTAGCTGTGTACGCAGATGGGTTGTCTGCACGTTACCTACTAGCCAGCACTGACACCACGTGAGACAGTGCTGATAGAGATTGGCTATGTTCCTTCTCCCTCCCCCGGCAAAATAGTCCTTACTGTTGAGCTTCAGAAGTTCAGAAGTCGTGAGTTAAATTCCACAGCATTTAAAAATATCATCTCTGTTTGCTGTCCTGCTTCTTAACATGTGGTTCTTTATGTCCCTTCCCTCCCTACTTCCTTTTCAAAATACTGCCAAAAGGTGATCAAGATTTTCAATGGAATCACTAGAATGGGCAATGCTGTTATAAAAGCTTGTTGAGATTATCCAGGTTTGATGCTTTCAGTGGTGGGAACTTTGGAGAATTCCCACTAGCTTGGGGTTGGTTCATAGGGCATTAAAAAGTTTAACTAAAACATTTCTCACAACCCTTCTGGTCATAACAGATGAACAACTTCCAGATCACTCGGTTGTTCAGAACCCCAAAGAATCCATGTTGCCTTTAGTTAGTATCTTGTTAATATCTATGCCCAGATATTTCTTTTTTTTGTGTTACTTTTCCTTCTGATCAGCTGAATATGTAGCAGGAATTTGGCAAGCTTGTCTTCAGAATGAGTTAAGGACAAAGTTTATTGAGAATGTCATCTTGTAGGTTTGGAATTAAATGTGTTTCAGCTAGAACTAATGCACAACTGTGTACCAAGGCAACCTTGCAAGGTAGTAAATTATTGCTTAGAAGCTTTTACGAATTCATATTTATGTTATAGCAAAGAAGTTTACCTTGGGAACAGTATATTTAAACTGTTCTCTGAAAAACTGCTTTAATGATTTTCACATGGTAAAATATATGCTTCACAGATAACATCTTGTTTGTGTCAGATAGTGCTGTGTAAATAATTGTAGGTAATGTTGTTAAAGTAAAACATAAATCTCTCATATTAAAGAATTTAGTAATATTTTGTGTGTTTTGATCAAGAGATTTGACACAGCTAGCTTAATAAGCTATTTTGAAGTAGAAATATTACATGGCGATAAAGAAAGCTAGAAGACTTCGTTTAAAATTAAGAGTTGGGCAAACTCCTAAAATAATATTCAGAGCTCTCAGAAGAGGTATTAGTTGATATCTAAGTAGCAATGATATTTGGAACACTTTTGGAATATTTTAGAGATTTAAAATAAAGTTTGTGGACTAATGTTGGCACTAATTGTCTTTACTGCGGCAATGCTAATGTGGTAGTTCTGTATCTGCAGGCTTTACATCCTGACTGTATAGGATCRTTGGGACCCATTGATCTTTCTCAAAGTAACTATATTACCTATAATAATAACAGAGAGTCATTGAGTAAGAAGTGCAGATAGACATAATAATCCAGGAAGGCTGGTATGAATGAGATGATTGCCCAGAACTAAAGTTTTTCATATGTCCTCACTAATCAGAAGTATGGACAACAGTGAATTTATTAGATGTCGGCACTGAGCTAGCCACAGTCCATAAATGTCCGATTACTGCTTTTGCCTGTTTGTACATCAGAAGCAAGTAAAAACACTACAAATATGCCAGTGAAAACAGAAGAGAATCAGGACATGTTTCTTCCTGTTTGCCGGTCATCAGAGTATCCTTGTGGGACTATTTCATCAAGACCAACAAAGTTTAACTGCTTAATTACTTCCCTGATAACTCATGGAGGAGTTGTGCTCTGGGAAATCTTCTGGTACTGTCATATGTTTTGTGTTGCACCATGAAGATTGCATTGGTCATAGCTATTAAGCTTCTGTAAAACCCTGGGAGAGTTTTCTATCAGAAGCAATAAAGTTAGTTCAACTTATTGATACTCTATAATCTCCAGGTTTTTTTCTTATCTCTGTTACATGTCTCCAAAAAGACAGAACTTTTCAGCAAACATGGATTGTGACTGAAGTCAGACATGAAGTTACATACCAGAATTTTGCTAGACTTGGTCTTTCCAGTCTGAGGAAGCTTTTATTTGGGAGTTACGTTTAAAGTTTACAATAAATATCATACTTCCTTGCAAGGCTGTCAGCACATCCTCATGCTTCACTCTGGTGACCTCATCGTTATGTGAAAACATTGCTGTAAGGCAAGGTGGCACCACAAAAAACTCTACTAGGGAAAAATCTGGAAAACAAAGTGAACAGAAAAAATCATGGATAGCGTGTCAAATCTTGTGACTCTGTCTTTAAGCTTCTTAAAGGTTATTAAGTATAATTACAGTAACAGTAGGAACCACAGTTTGAAAATGTAACCCATTTTTTAATCAAGAATGTGTTTTTCAAGTGTTCTTGAACACGATAATATATTCTAAAGTAATTRGAAAATCTACCTTTGGTTTTATTTTTCTGTAAAATCTGTAGTTTTAAAGAATGATGATAAGAAGTGACATAAAATCTTAGTTGTGCATACAAGGTTTCTTTATGTAAAAAAATTATAGCTTGATTTTTAGGTTGGGTTTCCGCCTTCATTACATAGGAAAACTAGTGTTCAAGTCTTCAGTCAGAGACTTTCACTGTCTCAGAAGAGTTGGAATTGTTTTGAATTGTAATTTTGCTAGATATTTGGTGACCTACCCTGACTTATTTTAGCTATGGTACAACATGCTCGCTAAAGACAGGAAACTCTTTCAACCTCTTTGCCAACAACAGATGATCTCCTCTCATATATTCTGAGCAAATGTTCAAATGTGAYTTTTATTACAATGATCCTTTCCCTTCCTTTGCAGAATTCTGTGTGGAAAAAAGCATGCGTTGAGATTCTGTGTTGAAACAAGAAGTAGAAAGCCATTCTCCTTCAATACCATGCCCATTAGACCTCCTGTCATCCCCCCATGTGATGAAGCACGAAGAGCTCAGGTATTGTTAAATTACTCTGTATTGATGTGAGGTGTAATTGCAAGTGTGTATGTCCATGTGTGATGTAAACACCTAGACACACTGTTGGAAATGTATCATATGGAAGTAATTTTTTATTCAGTAAGATTGCAGCTTGTTCAACACTCTGGATTTTGGAGTTCCTTACCGTTTTCAGACCTAGTTGGGTTTGTTTTACAGAAGTGGATGCAATTTGTAGCTTTGGACTTCAACAAACAAACATAACCAACCAATCCCCAAACCCTCAACCGAGTAAGCCTTAGGGATGTCAGGGATTTTCTCTTTGGTCTCTCTTGGTACAATCTACACCTTAATTTTTTCATTCATAGTTGTGGGGTATTCTTATTCTCTTTAAGTCTCTCTACATAAAAAGCCAAACATGGAGGAGCTATTTTAAGTAAGAAGCTACCGTTTTGAGTTAGCAAAACTAAGGGTTTGAAGACTTCATTAGACATAATAAGACAAGCAATAAGGACTCAGCATTTGTTTGATTTTTTTTTTAATTTTCTTACTTTTCCTGTCTTAAAGTAAGAGCACTTACTATATCAGCTCTTGTCTTTGTAATAGTTTCTTCCCTTTTTTACTTAATTAAATCTCCTCATCTGTCCAAAGAGTTATTTTCAATAGTGAAAATGAAATTTAGGCACCATGTAGAATGTTTACATTTACAGCAGAAACTAACTGACCTTTACATAAGGCTCAGTGAATGCTCTAGATTGATAGTTCACATTCCTCACTTTGAAATAGGTATAGCTATTTCCGAAGAATACCAATTCATTGTCGCACAATGATCTAAATCCATCTGGAATGACTATATTTTAATACTTAAGGGGTGTCTATAATGGCAGAGAGGGAGGCAGGAGTCTTTGTTTAGAGTTCAAGGATAGAAAAGGTATGTCAGAAATCTCKCTCAGTATATCACATTTATTGTGTTCTTATACTTTGTTGCAAATGTCACAGCACTACAGTAGCATGGAAAGTGAGTCTTAGCTAATAAAAGGCTTCACCTTTCTTTTCTTTCTCTACACAGTACTTTGTAATAAATATCTAATAAAACAGCATTTGTTATTTCCAAGTATTTCTGATATACAGTGATGAGTTTTCCTCATAGGAGAAAGTCTGTGTTCTGTACAATGCTGTTCAGCATTTGGAAAGAACTTTCACAGGTGTTTTTCTTATGTTAATGTGCCTTGTCTTGTGGTTTTCATAATTTAAATTTTGCTGAGTTTTTTTTAATCAATTCATTTGACATTTGCTATAACTTAACACTGATCAAGAGGAAGTCATGTGGTATTTATAGAAAAGAAAATATGTAACTAGTTTCACAGGTATTATCTAACGATTTAGAAAGCTTAAATATAATTAATTTGGTCACTGAAATGGATTGCTGGCTGAATTCATGCAGTATATCTGTGTATGAATTACTGCTATAGGTTGCATCCCGTGAAATGAAATTCTTTTAAAGAAGCGAATTGTGTTTTCCATCAGTTCACTGAACAAAAACTAAGAGCAGAATTAAAAAATAAGAGTACTACTCATCTTTATGTTTTGTCAAATATTTTTCTTGTCTGGAGATGAGCCTACATACCTCTGTGAAGTAAACAAAAGCAAAAATTCTAAACCAAGAAAGCTAAAGATATATAAAAGATGCATACAAATATATAAAATTCTGTAAACTCCATTTCAGGATCATGGGACAGTGAACAAACAGTGTACAGTCTTTGAGATTGCTTAGTACCAAGGAATCATTTAAATGGAAAATTACAAAAAAGTGCTGACTTCCCTGATGAGCTGTCAATAGGAGATTTAGGGCTCCCCATGTGCCATCAGCATACTTTAATTGATTACAGTGTAACTATCCTGGAGTGTGCTAAAATAAAGGTTAGAGAAATCCTGAGGATATCAACTACCTTTATCAAACTGCACAATTAAGGGTACAGTACGTAATCTGAGAACAGAAACCATCATTCAGATATAAGTGATCTGCTTTACTTGGAATGAAGATGTTTTTTCTGAAAGTCATGAAATAGTCTGCAAAATGGCTGCTCAGAGGAGTGGACTTAAACTGGATTGTTGTATGTTTCAAAAGAATAACACTGTAGATTATACACTGTATTGCACGTAGGACTTGGAAAGATGCTTGAGTCAGAAGCCACATGGTCCCTGGTGTAAAGTGGCTGTGTTAAAATTGTTCCTTATTTCTGTGAGCAATTTGAAAGTCCATCTACTTCTAATATCTCCACAGAGGTACAGAGAGGCACCGCCTGTGGACCGGTGGCGAGGCTGGTTAGGGTTGTGTTTATGCTTTGGAGTCTAAGTTGGCTGGTAGTTGACCTACACTTGATTCTGACTGCCCTGAACTTCTCCCTGTAAGGTACAGACCAGGAGCATGCAAACAGTGGAGGGAGATRCTCTGAAGTGTGTTCTGTGGTTGTGCCTCAAGTTTGAAGGAGAAATAAGCAGCCAATACTTGGCAAGGTTTAGGGACAGGGTGCCAGGAGATGGTCTGCACAGGGAGTGCCCGTAGGTCAATTGTTCTTGCTCACTATGGGGACGTCTTTATTCCACACTGTTGCCTATGGGTCAGTTTTCAATTAGAACCATAGAATCATAAAATCATTTAGGTTGGAAAGGACCTCTAAGATCATCAAGTCCAACCGTTAACCTAACACTGCCCAGTCCACCACTAAACCATGTCCCCAAGCACCACATCTACACGTCTTTTAAATACCTTCAGAGATGGTGACTCCACCACTTCCCTGGGCAGCCTGTTCCAACGCTTGACAGCCCTTTCAGTGAAGAAATTTTTCCTAATATCCAATCTAAACTTCCCGTGGTGCAACTTGAGGCCATTTCCTCTCGTCCTATCGCTTGTTACTTGGGAGAAGAGACCAACACCCGCCTCTCTACAGCCTCCTTTCAGGTAGTTGTAGAGAGCGATAAGGTCTCCCCTCAGCCTCCTCTTCTCCAGGCTAAACCACCCCAGCTCCCTCAGCCGCTCCTCATAAGACCTGTGCTCCAGACCCTTCACCAGCCTCGTCACCCTTCTCTGGACACACTCCAGCACCTCAATGTCTTTCTTTTTGAAGAAATTTCTATTGAATTTCTTGCTGAAATAAAATGATCTCAAGTTATCTTCTCAAACTTTGTCAGTAACTAGTATTCTTTACAAGACAGACAAATAATGCTATGGGAGCTCATTTATTATAAAACTTTTAATTAAAACAGGTATATACCTGGAAACTGTGTTTTTAAAAAAAGAGAGAGAGAAACCTTCAGCAGCTAAACGTTGGGCAAAATACTATTTGCTGCAAATGAGAAATTATACTAATATTCCTTAATGGACATAGATTATATTGAAATTCTCACTCCTATTTTAAATTTGATTTTGTTTTTTGATCAGCTACATTAGCCCAATAAAGATATTAAGAAAGAAAAAACATCTAATAATTTGCTCAAGGAAAATATCGTGATGTCATAATACTTTATCTCCACAAATCAGCTTCGCAATTTAGATAAATATCTGCTTGATATGGTATTGAAGTATTTAACATTTTTGAAATTGATTACTTYCTTTAAAAATATGTTATCACATAGTCAAATACAACACTTCAAATGAATCAAAATTTATTAAAACTATTTTCTAAGAATTTTTGAGATTCTAGATTTCATCTCTGAACAAATAAAAACAAAATTTTGAAATGTTCTGATAAACAGAAGTTCATTTTTCTCTATCAGCTCTAAATGTTGCTTGTTGAAAAATGTTTCAACATATTGAGAATGACAATAGTGTATTGTGGCTTTCACGACCAGCTGCAAGCGGAATGGTGGTGTAATACATTTATAGCTATAGTGAACTTAAATTGTTGTAGRCTCAATACTCTTTTCCAGCCAATAATTAATACTTTCTAATGCTTAAGTGTTGTACTTTAATATATTTGTATAAAATATGATAATAATAAAAGGAAATAAAAGGGGCTAGGAAGATTTGGTGTATAAAAGAGCAGTTCAGAGTTCTGAATCCAGAAAATCAAACTACTACTGTCTATGCAGCTTTTTCAGAGAATATAAACAAGATGGAATCCCATGTAGTACATGACTAAAAGCACTTTTGATTGCAACGTATGGTAGCAATCATTAAATATATCATGTGYGGTGACACTGGGGAAGGCATTGTTCTCCATTCTGCTCAATGGACCATGCTGGAACACTTGTTTCGTATCTTGAAACCATTTATGATTGCTGTTAAAGAAGTCAGTGCTTTAGCAGTGYCAATGAATCAAGGAAAGTCATCCCATTTGTCTGTCTGTTAAAAACAAAATATTGGAGAGAATAAAGACAAACAGAATCTAACCATACCGAAAGTTGCGTTAAAAATTCCCTTTATCTGTTTGTCAGTGGAATGTGCCAGATCAGGAAGGAAGCAGTCTGTATTTTGTTCAGGTTTTAGGTTTTTGCCTCCACCTCAATCCTTATTGTTAAAGCAATCTTAATGAAGGTAAAAGTTTCCAAAGGATAAGCTGAGTTTGTCTTTTCAGCAACTGCCCACATGCAAATTTGGGTCTTCGCAAATCAAATGCAGTTTGTTTGTTGTTTAGCTTATTAATTCTTTAATGTGACCTCGTCTTCTTCCTTTGTAACAAGGGCATAAAAAGGAAAATGGTTTTGTCTAATCTTAATTCCTGTGAACAATCTCAGTTCAAGGTGAAGTTCTCTGACTGACAGACTTGAGCAAACTTGTCTGAACTTTTTTCCTAAGTAGGTAGGTCATTGTGCATTCAGCCCTCACGTACAGAAAATAACAAATTCTAGCCAAGAAGGACAGGGTATTTTGCTTTGTTTGTGAGTAGAAGAGGATTGTCTGGAGGATTCCCTCATTAATGCCAGTAAAAGCAGACCACCAGACAAGCGAGCCTGCCCGCAGTTCCAAGCTGTAATGAGTGGATCACCTCTTACTGTTAACCAGAACCRCGTTTCAAAATGGATCTCTGGAAGGCATGAAGAGGTGGTCAGAGTGGATTCCCTGCAATTCTTAGATCATATTCTGCAGAGCATAAGTGGCATCCTGGAATACATGTCCATCCAAGACATGAATTCTGGCTGGTTTTTAGACTATTTGTATGTTTACAAGATGCATTTGGAGCCTCCTAAGCAGATGCTGCACTCATCAAACTCATGCTTCAATTGCTCTTTGTCCAGTTTTCTTGTATCTACCTTGCATTGAACTAAATCCTGCTTCTGAGGTGCCCGCACTGAAATATGGGTATGGAATATCACTAAATGGGGAGAAGAAAAATTACACGAATCACATGGAACACCTCCCACCTATTTGTTTTTGACACCTGGCACATCTGACACTTTACAGTTGAGAAGAAATGGGAGGAGTGGAAAAACTCATCCTTTAGTTGCGTTGGTGCAAAGCATGGGGACCTGCGGTACGTGCCGTTACAGGTACTACTAGAGGCAAGGTCTGAACTCAAAAGTATGCAACCTGTGTGCTGGCGATGTGCAGATGTGTATGAGCACATCTGGAAGAAGTCTAGTTGCTATTTGGTAAGTAGCTTCTTTTTCCCTAGTGGTGACTGGAAGGAAGTTGTATAGTTTGGGAGCCTGGAGCTTACCTATCTACCTGATATTTTTTATTAGAAGAATGGCTCCAGGATGTTAATTTCTAAAGGATGCAGATCTTTCCAGAAGGGAGAGAGAAGCCCAGCTTTCCATGGCAGTGAATTTCAAGGGTCCTTGTTGTTGGCTGGCAGCGTCTTTCACCATCTTTATCAGTAATGGGGAGGAAGGGTGTTATCAGCTCCCTATCAACTGTATGTTGCTGTATCTTAAGGTGAAATGTTCTTGCTGTGCACATCTGTGTTGGATTGTTTGACATACTGAACTTGGCATGCAGCCTTAAAATCATGATACTGCCCACTAAGATTGCCTTCAAGGCTTCTGTTCCACAAAGCGTGCAAAACATGTTCATGATGACTGTTTTGGTGAGTGTTGGGAATACTGGGAAAACGAATGGCGGAGAATAACGTGATTGACCTGAAGTCGTCAGGATTGAATCTGGGTTCAACTAACTTTTGAGATTGCTAGGAGTAATGGGTGCAACTGAGAGAGACTGGGAAGCAGGAGTTTTGATATCTTTGGGGTATGTTGTTAGCTGATGGAACCTTCCGTTGAGAAAGGAAGAATGCTTCAGAAATCAGGGCAAATCTGATTTTTTAAATTCCAGATTTACAAACAAGTAAACACAAAAACTTGTTATGAGTTTAGCTATGTCATTTCATCTGCGCTTTTTATGCTAACATTTGGTGGAGAATGTAAATTTTCTTGTGGTACTTCCAATGTGTTCATTTTTTCAGTAGGAATTGTATATTCCTACTGAGGCTGTAGTTCAGAATTGCTTTTGATCAATAGTTGGTTATTTATGCTTCATTACATTCACGTGTTTATACTATGAGGTTTTAGGGAGAAGGACCATGGAAGTTTTTTTTTTTCTGTGTTTGCATGTTAGTACTATAATTAGTTTTTTATTTCAGGCTAGACTCAAAAAAATTCATGATGGCTCTGAGCAGTAATATTGATGTTCACATTGAATGCAAATAGAATAACAACAACAAGGGCTTTTTTATTTCTTGATAATGAATAACACATATTGCTAACACAGACTAGAGGTGTACTCCTAAGTAAGTCAGTAAGAAACATCAGTCAGTAAGAAAAGGAGCTGTATAAAAACGTAGTGTGGATGTATTAATTGTTATTTTCTGTATTTTGAGATGTTGGACTGGGGAGAGGAGATACATTATAGACTGGAAGTTACTGGGTTTTTATTCAGGATGATAACCTGGGATGGGAACTGCATGTGCATGCTACTTGCCCTGTCTTGAAAAGATCAAATGGGGTGGAGCATTTAGCATACTTGCCTAAACAAATACCTTCTTGCTTAGTGCTAGACATTTGTAGGTGTGATTCAGTTTCATCCTCAATGCATGGCAGTGGTTGCAACTAGCAAAGATTTTAGATTTCTCATCTACTCCCTGAGACAAYATTGTAATTATCATTTTACCAATTTGTCAAATATTGCATCTCCTATACTTACTGTCACATTGCTTGTTAGAAATCCCAGATCACTGGAGTCCCAGATAAGCTGCTTGTGTAAACTAGGTAATAAATGACCACTATGGGAGCTCCCCGGTGCGCTCTCTTGATTTCATCTGACATTATAAAGATACTTGTTGTTGAGATTGCAGAGAACATAGAAAAGTGAAACAATACAAATGTGCTAAAAATGTGCTTTGGAAAATGGAAGATTGTTTCTACACTCCTCTGAAATGACAGGATTAGGTTCTGAAATGACTGAAATCAATGAATACAAATTAAAGCTGGCTCASCATTTGCCTGGTATTCTCAGATATGGAAGACTGTCATTTCAGACCTCAATTCATTGTTAGTTCTAATTCTTGTGGAACGAGGAGCTCTTTTGCAATAAAGCTGTATTTGCTAAGTATTTATGCATGCACTCACACACATGTATACACACAAATTTACTACTGCTTATGACATTAGACAACATACATGCCTTTAAGAAATTTGCATATAAAGCTTATTCCCATTTTGGATATAACTGTCTTGTTCAAGGATCCATGATTACAATGTCACTGGAGACTTAAGGTACTCCTTTCAAAGTAGGTGTCAGAAAAGTAATGTGACCTGTGTTTTATATGGGCGATATCCATATCTGATAATGTCAGTGGCATGCCTCCAATAACTTCCACGGATTTTGGATCAGGACTTGTATGTCATACAGCAGTGCGCAAGGTCTTATATTTAAAATCCCAAAAGAATGATTGCTGAAGAAGTAAATACAGCTACGGAGAACCAATTCATTTCTACAACCATGTCACTCAATTTATATCTGAATTTAGGGATCTGTTTAGTTTTCATTGAATTTAGYGCTTGTGAAACATAGATTCACAAGCCTCCAAACTGTAGCTTTTTATCCACCCACAGAGCAAGTATAACACAAGCAAAAGAAATTTCCCCGTAGATCACTGCCAATAAACTAACCTGGAGGATCACCAATTAGTGTCAAAGATTTTTACAGCACAATTGACCCGTATCCACTGGGACCAAGACTGAAACCATCAATTGTTGCTTAGAGCAGGACAGTGCCTTCTTCTGCAATCAACTTTCAATATGTCAGTAAATCATTGGGTTTTATAGTGGATCCTTGGGTGTAATTAAAATTTTCATACCAACTGCTATTTATGAAAAATTTAAAAATGCTAAGGGTCTGCCCTAAAAATGATGCAAATGTTGCTCATAAAAGAGTCTAGGTTTTAACTTAGAGGTGTATATCAAATATTAATATGAGTCATTCCATAATGGACCTTACTAGCTAATCATAAATAAACTTCAGCAAGAAGAGTATGAAAATAATCTGAAATAATAATAATCTGGTTTTCCACCATCTGTTTACTGAATAACTATAGCAGTAGGATTGCTAACTAATGGATTGCAAGGCTGATGTTTCATTGTTCAGCTTCCAAGGAAAATGTCTAGGTTGAAGGACATGTATGCAGGCTGAGTGCCTGTGCAGGAAGGCACCTCACCAGGAGAAACCTTGTTTACCAGGTGGCCCTAGATTATTCCTTTGCTTAAAGGCTGATTTTGTGTCAGAAGRCAGTTCTCAGCCCTTCCTTGGGCTTCCTTGGTTAAAAGTTGGTTTCAGTAGTCTTTTGGTTCACATGGAGCAACGAAAAGGCAGCAGATGTGCCAGAGGCGAAGCAGTGTGTGTATGTATGTTGGTGCAGGGGGAACCAATGTGTAACTAAGGGTGTGACAGTAGGTTTTGTCCAGTGAAAGTGGGTTTGCTAATTTGTGGTAATGGTGTTATTACACAGCATTACAAAATTTCTCTTAAGAGCCTTTTCGTGTCATCATTCACTTGACGAAAGATAAGRGGTTTTTGTGCATTATTAACCGGAGACAAGACAGAAAATTAAAGAAAGGGCATAAGGTCTTGCACTTGGCTGTTGGCAGTGCTCCTCTTGCATGCTGTAAGCCTGGCTGCTGAACGCATTGCTGACACAAGCATCTGAGGCAATGTCTATGGCTTGGTGCTTCCTTTCTCTCATGAAAACCGTAGTTTTCACAACTGTTTCCTATTTATGCATTTTAAGAAAAGTGCCTCGATTCTCTTTTTTACTTGTTTTCCGGCTACTGAAATGCTCCAAAGTTTTGCATTAATTCAACAATACCCCTGTAGACAGGCTAAGATTTCTCTGAAGCCAATGTGAGTTTTGCTTCAGTTAGGGATAAAGGATTTAGCCAGAGATGGCAGACTACTTATGTAAAATTTTAAAGTTTTTCTTTCTATTTCAAGTATCATACTGTACCAGGCTGAAGTCTCATTGTTTTGTGTTATTAAATAACCCATCTTTTGTCGTCATACAGGGGAACGATACCTGATTTAAGATAATGTATTTTCTTTGCTGGGTCTGTTTATGCTTGGAAATTATCTTGCTGTATCCACATACTGAAAATTTATGAAAGGTACTAGCATATTTCTTGCTATATATTTTTTTTGAGTACACTTCTGTAACTTTAGCATGGTTTGAAAACTATTTCTTGCCCACAGCTGCAAGGAAACAATGATTTGGTATTTCCCAAAGTGGAAGCCAGTCAACAGCAGTCCTCTTTATTGCAAAGAGGGGATACAATAATAAAAAGACATTTGCTGGTGGAATATTGCCAATAAAGTACAATAATACATTAAAACAGATAGTTAAAGTTGAAATTTATGAGTTTGTTTTTCTGTGCCAGTCAACGTATTTTCATACGTTAACATCAAAATGCAGACTCTCAGCAAAACATTTAATAATAAAAAGAGCAGCCGTCAAAAGCAAGTGGAGAATTTTAACTTTTTATATAAGGACTTTATCTTGTGATTTTGTTTTTTCTTTTTTTTTTGATTCAATTTCATTTTCATATACCTTTTTTTTTCTAATAACATATTCATCAACTTGTTCCTTTATACACCCTTCAGTGGAGCTCTCAGACCAATAATGCCTCCGTTCTGCCCCTTCTCTTTGCAGAAGATTAATTTGGAAAGTGAGTGTTTCATTTAGAGAATAGCAAAACTAATCAAAGCTGGGGATAGCATTATTTTTAATGAAGGTAAGCAGCTTATATATTCCGTGTGTATACAGTGCTAAGACAATAACTAGCTTTGCTCATTTTCTAAGTAAAATTATCCAGTATAACCTTTCCTCTTCTATGGGATCTTTGTACTGAGTAATTCTAGAAACAGTTACTTAGAGTAATGCCAAACAGGCAGTGCAAATCGTCTAATAGTTCCATGGAGTTACCTTTTCGTTTACCCTGTTGTTACTGAAATCTGGGTCTAACCTGGTTTGCCAGACTCCACGGGCACATGTGTGCATGCACACACACAACACAGAGTATTCGGAAATGAAGGATGCTGCTTCAGGACCAGAAAMGCCAGTTAGGGTCAGGCTGTTAAAGTACTCACCAATTTACTCACTTAATGCCAACCAATCTGTATGTCCAGCCAAAGACGTTGTATTGTCTCTAACATGCTTAGAAGAAGGTGAGGTAAATTTATTTTTATCACTGCATAAAGTCATCTGGAGCCCTGTGAAAGATATAATTAGGTTCCAGAAAAATTAGTTTCAGGTATCAAACTGGCCGAGTCTCATGACCAAAAGGATAATGACTATTTTTCAACCTGCAGACCTCTGTTTATAGATGGCTATATAATGGCATTGATCTAAAACAGATCTCCTATTGACTTTCATTTGAGCTCTGTGCAAGGACTGAAGACAGCATGCAGCCTGAAGTTCGTCATGGAGAAAAATAAGACAGGCAACGGCAATATGTTCATACTGCACCCACCGAACTGTGCTGTCTGAAGAGGTGCATGCAGGATAACTAAGCACAGTAGAATTAGKCTGTAATTTTACATTTCTATGAATTTCATCTGATTTGAAGACACAGGAGAACGTCTTTTAGTGAAAAATAAATTAGTGTTGTATGCTTTTTTTTTTTTTTTTTAATGTGAAGATTAACCAAAGGCAGTTCACAAGGCTTGCATTCAGTCATCATCTGTGAGCGTATATGGTGGTCAGGGAAAGCAGCGTGGCAATGTTTCAGGTGCTTGGCTTAACCTAAGTACGTATGCACATTGCAACTTAGTGATGTATGTTATGTCTTAGTAGGATCCAAGCCTTAGGTACGTCGAGATTTTATTAAGCTTTCAGAATTAGACAGTAGGTAAATGAGGTAACAAGCTGCAGGTCCATACGGAGTATTTCTGAGGGACTGAGAGAGCATTCGAGAGTTGACAGATTACTTGTACTGCAGAGTCGGAGGAAGCTGAGGCAAAACATCTTCTGGCAGGCTTTCGGATCATATAAGAACAACTAGGAGAAGACATTGTTGCTTTTTGAAACAATAACTGGCACTTTTGTTAATATATAATTTGGGGGGAGTGGTGGGCAAATGAACACGGATCCAAGTTGTTACCTGGTTAGAGTATTCTGTGAAGCAAAAGTCAATGTTTTCAGCTTTATTCACAGCATCCCTTTAATTGACTCAGTTTGGTCTAGGTAGACTAAAAAAAACATTATGTGTCACTGCAGTTGTTTTTACAAGGGCTCTGCTATTTCCTCTTGCAGAGTTAAGTGTGATAGTAGGGACAGATTCACATCTGTTTATAAGCAACAATAAGGCCGCACTTACGTGCAATAAAAAAGTGAAGCAAAAAATATAGTGAATCATAACTTCCAGGCAACTTAAAGTTATTCTTCTCTGTTTTTCCTCACTACTGAAACTGTTCAAATTTACATCATAGTAAATAAATTAGTAAGAACAAAAAAAAAATTAAATAGCTTTACTTTAAAACAGCGATTAATGCAAAATAAGTGTTTTATTAAATATCTCCATAGCAGTGACTGCCTGAATCTGGCTGTTTTTTTCATCCAACAAGCTGTTTCTTTTTAAGGACTGTTTTTTCCTGCTTATAACTTTTGTCTGACATTAGCCTTTGCTAAATGGTAGTAAAGGAAAGGTTACAGTTCTGCAGGAGACTGGCTWTTGCTTTGCTCTTGGATGGTAAGCATCTGCTGTGTGGGTTTTTGGTGTCCATCATTCATCCGTCATTCCCCACTCCCCCCCATTATTCAGATAGTGATACTTATAATAAAAATTGTTTGAGATTTCCTTCTATCCAGYTGTGTGTGATACAGTGAAAAGATTTGCTGTGTCTGGTTTGAATATCTAGTGGACAAAGGAATAGCTCTTGTCTATCACAATTACCATGTAGAACAGACTTCCAATCCTTATCAGATAACTTTCTTTCAAAAAGAAATTTCAGCAAGGAAGCAGAACTTCGCTGTGCTTTCAGTCTCCTGGTGCTTTCCTTGTGCAAGGTTATGTGTTGCAGATATTTCTGAGCCTCAGAATTTCTAAATTGAATATGAGTTTGACCCTGTACACTAATCATATTTTCCAGTTGATGATGACTTTAATGACCAGAAATTATTGTATAAAGCGAAGTGGTACCCTTACTATTATTTTACATTTAGCATTGCCATTTTTTATGACACTAACAATTTTCTCTTCTCTACCCTGCTCTAGCTATGTTCCACRTAGAACATCTTTGAAAAATTGTTGCATCGCTTGCACGTTTCTGTTGTTTTTTTTGTTTTGCACTTTGAAGCTCTGAATGAACCCAGACAGGAAACCAAAATTTTTAAATATCATAGGGTGAAGGAATCTAAAGAAGATGTAATAATTTGCCTGGGGAATGGTGACAAGTCAAGTTCAAGGTTATTTCTCAGTAAATGCTTCAGAGTAGGAGGCAACTGAATTGCAGAAGCTAGAGGTAGTATCAGAATGTCATAAAGGACAGAAGGGAATGTACCCAAATGACCTTGGGTCACTGTCAAGCTTGCCAGTCCTTTCAATAAGACTGATACTAGTTTATTTTCAAGTTGCTATTTTGCTGTTCTTAGTACTGAGTTAGATGGAAATAGATAAGGTGCACTCAGACATACTGGCTGCACATCATGGGGGAAAYGTGAACATTATTTAATACCTGACGATAATACATGCATGTAGACCCGTAAGGGCTAATATTGCCATCAGGAGATTTGTATTTGGCTTCCTCTCTGCACCTTAGAGCAAAATAAGCCCAGGTACTGGTACAAGGTGGGAGCTGATCAGCTGAAAACAGCCCTGCTCAAAAGGTGCTAAAGTTTAGAGCAGGTCAAACAGTGTGCCCTTGTCACAAATACCACAAACCACATATCTGTGACATCTGGAGTGTGGCCAAACAGGTTTGGGAAAGTTGTTACAACCCTCTCTGTGGTGCTGGTCTCACTACCCAGAGCAAGAGTCTTGTTTTGAGACCCACAGTTCGAGAGGGATACTGAGAAACTGGACAGGGACCCGAGGAAGGTTATCGAGATGGTTGGGGGCCTAGAGCACGTGACCTATATATGCAGGTTGAGGGACCTGCACATGTTTAGCACAGYAAAGATGAGAATAAGTCTGATAGCTGCCTCTGACTGAAGGTAGCTACAAACATGGCAGAGCCAAACTCTTCCTTCTTGCGGTAGTACCAGCAGACACAGCCAGGGGCAATGATCGTGTGTTATGGCTTGGAAAGTTCAGAGTGGATGTGAGGGTTTATTACTTGGTTATTTTGCAAGGGTTAATTGATGCCCTTTGTGCTTGGAGATCCATATTTGTGCTGTCTATGTGATATTCCTGACTGCTAGAGGATGGCAAAGATTACAGACCAAAGTTTCCAAATTTACAAGAACAGCCTTGATAWCTGAGAGCCCCTGCAGCAGGACCTGTGGAATGTCACCACCTGCTCTGCTACAGATGTCATCAATCTCTAGATTATTAGTCATATCCCAGGGTTTCTGTCTGATGACTTCCTGGAATGCTAATCTCTTGTTAGAATTTTCTCATAGTCAGCCTAACAACATACACTGTAGTGAGAGGTGCTATGAGATGGAGGCAAACAAATGCCACATAAGGTACCAAGTGCAAGTATCTCAAGTAGAATTATATTTAAGATGCTCAGACAAATCTGCCATTGTTTGGGAAACAGGTTTTTGGATCAAATGTCTGTCCTGGAGGTTCACCTTCAGTGGTGGTGGGATCATTGGYCTGAGATTAAGAGACAGTTTTGGTAGTTCCTTCTCTCAGTTTATAGCAGAGTAARATGAGTTTTTTGAGACAAATAAGCCAAGCTACTACAAAAATTTTCCTGTGACATTGTCCAGCCTTTGCTGTGTCACAACAGAGCCYGGTTGTGTCAGGGTTGGCTAATTTTTCTCCTTGTGTGCTACCAGTAAGGCTTCTTTTTTCTGTCAAGTATATTTTACAGACCTTTATTTAGTAATTTTCACCTTTGTGTAGATAACAAAACCCAGGGATTTTTAAGCTTTAAAATAAAAATACATTGTAATAGGAATACGTTTTTCCAGATTGCATCAAAGTCCCATGCAGCAATTCTCTCTCTTTCATGTTTATTTTTCTAAACTTTGTTTGACATCTGCAGCTGGCTTGTGGTGCTGGAAGTGCTTGGTTTTAATGGTAGGATTCTAACCRTCCCTGATTTGAGGCAGCAGACGTTCGTTATTCTAGCAGAAGACTTCCCAGCGCCGTGTCTTGTAGATGGAGTCCTWCAACCAGAGCCTTCTCCAACCTATTTAGTAGCACAGTCCTGCCAGGAATACAGGAACACATGTAATCTGGCCTTCTTGTTCCATGACATCTTACAACCTGCAAACATATCCTGTAGAGTCCTTCATAACCATGGAGCTCTAGAAGAAGAAAGAACTATGCTATGTGCGTAGGGAAAGTGGGAATGGATTAAAAATATTGAAGATAAATACAAGTCAGACTGATGCCAGGGGACTGCATATAGGGCTGTAGTCAATGCAGAATTAGAAATCTTGTTTATTACCCTCCCTGCCTTTTGGAATAAAAGCAATGCCTTTCTTATAGTTACTTAGTAGTCAAAAGAATTTGAAGTTATACTGTGAGTGCCTGCTAGTGACTTACAGTTTGTCTCTGTAAGCATGCTCATGCGGAGACCCTAGGAGATTTGGGGATGGTTTTTAAATAGCACCAACACAAGTTCTCCATGTTGGTCATCTAATAGCCTCAATTTCATCATGTAATTAGTTAGAGCTATGGTGGCCAGCCTTGCTAACTCAGTTTTTATATTGGAAAGGAAAACATATTATGCCAAGTTGACTACAYCTCAGAAGAGCTTCTGAGTTTTACTGTGGTCTGCATAAGCGACTGACAGCCTTAAGGAACTACAGATCTCTGGGACACAGGGGAKAAAATGAGTGCTGAGAAGTGGCAGTGGGAAAGAAAAGCTGTTTACTAGGTAAAGAAGCTCCAAGGACTGTTTTGTTTTTTTTCCTTTTTTTATTTGTACCTCATAAAATATCTGTATCCTTCATTTATGAGAAGCGTAAATCTACCAATAATAATGAGCAGTATGTATTAAATGAACCAATTTATGCATGCATAGAAATCACTGCTATGTGATATTTTGCTGACGATGGTCATCTTGACCAATATGAGATTTGGACCACTGAGAACTGGACACCTGAGTCCCATTTTGAAMTCATCCTATCTTGTTCCCTTTTTGAAGCTGAGTTCCTTTTTGAAATACTTTTCACAGGAGGCTTGCCGTACATYGCAAAATCATGCTAGAGTAAATACAGATGGAATATCGAGCTGCTTCATTAAAATCACTGTGATTTGTGTAAGGAGCTCCAATCTATTCAAACCTGACTTGTTAGTTTAGATTCSCTTACAGAGATATAGGTCAGATTTAAATTAATATGTGGTGGCTGCAAAATCTTAATTAAAATAATACCGTTTTGTGAGTAGACAAGCACTCTTTAATTCATGTTGGGGTGGGAATATTGTCTTTCTATTGGTAAAAACCTGCTTGTAAAGGTGTCAGACCAAATTAATTTGTGTTGTTAATATTAGTGACTTAATTAAATTACCAAAAATTATAAATCTGACCCTTCAGTCACAACTACCTTCAATTATTTAGGGAAAAATTACTTTTTTGGGGTGTATGTTTTATTTCCTGTTTCCCGTTGAATAGCAAAAAGCATAATAATAATTTAAAAGAATCCCTCATGTTGTTCAATTGTTTCCTTTATGTGGGGCTTGATTCCACACTGCTTTGCAGTTTTTGTGTACACTAGCAGAGTGAATGTAAAATGGCTCTGAATTACGTTTTTAAGAACGCAGTGCCTTTTCCTACCCATTTGCCATTCGCACAGCACCAGCATAAAGTCTGAAATAGTGTGATGACAGTGTGGGATGAGATCCTCAGGCAACCTGATCTCCTCACACTAGAAACCTGAGAAATCGTGCTGAAGATGTTAATGCCACGCCATTGCAACTGAGAGGTGCATTTCGGCCTGCTTTGCATGGGTGTAATGGTCTGGTTATACAATATACCGAGGGCAACAGGGAAACAGCACCACAGGTTTGGGGGTTTGCTTATACTCCGCTAGAATTCTAGTTCACATAAGTTCCTGAGTCACCTTCAGAGGTACTGTACTGAATATAAAAAATATTGCTAATCTCCATACAGTTGTCCAGCAGGCAGAGGCAATAAAACTCAGGTTGCTATTCCTCCCACCCACCCTTTCTTTTTTTTTCCCCTTTTTCTCCTTTGTCCTCTGCAGAGCTGCTTACAAGTACAGCTGGGAAACAATATAATGTCTGGTCTAAGAATATATTGTAGAAACCACTTTTTATCCCAAGAAGACTTTTTTATTTCTTTGCAATAACTTCCATGGTAGGCACAGTCTAGATTCATTATGGACACAGAGAGGAAGGGGATTGTGTGAACCCCTAGCATGACTCTTGCTATTCTTTTGTCTCTTCCTGTTGCCCTAAATAAGTATAAACAACATGTAGACAAGACAAAACCTCAGCAATGAACAAAAGCTGCCTGCATGTTATCCATCAGTATTATTTAAGTAGGACATGCTGGGCTGTTCATGATACACTCATACTGTAAGTGATAAGCTATAACGTATGGTATTCATTTACTTCTCCATTCCAACAGTAATATAGCGAAGACAATAAATTTTCCTGTTTGTTCTCTGACCCACTGTTCTTAGGTTAAGCAGCATGTTTTGTCTACATTTGTCAGTTGTTACAAGCTTCTAGCTGCTGTGGACTTGGGTATTGATGAACCCTGGAAAATGGAGCCTTGAATAATGTATAAAGCATTAAACATGCAACCATTTCACTGGGAAAAAGGGGGGAAAAGTGTATTATATGTTTTCTCTGTTGTAGCTCCTTCATTTACAAAACATATTTGTCAAGTCTTTTGCTAAGAATAATGCCAGGATGCAGTTTCCCATCATTCTTGTTAATGGGACTGTCTTAGTGTTACAGTAAACAACCATAAGTCTTGTGTCTCAGCCATTGTGCAGCACGCTTAGTTTTTTCAGCTTCCAATTAAGGGTATTTTAAATTTGCTGTCTACAGTCATAGGAGTGGTTGTGCAATTTCTGGTCTTGCATCAGGAGAGGGGCACCGAGAAAAAAGGTGTTTTAAAAGGCAGCGGCGTACTTGCAGAATTACTGTGTGACGGAAGTACGTATATTATTCAGTTCTTTAAAAGCTCAAAACTTATTCTTACCTGTCATAGCAATTTATTACTAAAAAAGCAGTACTGATTCTTGCATTTTGTTGAATGAATTTACGTGATAAACCCTCAATATATATTTACATTAGCAAATGGAACTTTCTGTCATATTTGTGAGACCAGACTCCAAGACTTCAGTGGCTGTGAATCAATGCAGCTGCATTAGCTTCAGTGCGATGGTGCCGATTTGTATTAACTGAAGCTCTGGTTTTTAAATTCTTCGTCTTTTAGAAGCATGTATCAGAGCAGTGGGAAATTGCTGGATTTGATTTAGCCCCTATTTGACATGCCACAGAATTCACCATTACACTGGGAAACTTCAGTAAACGTGAAGATTCTATTGACACAAAGTTTGAATTCCCTCTTATCCTGGCCAAGGTTGAGAGATTTTGGTGAACTCTGTGGAGAATAGTCACGGTGCTTCCATTTGTCCTGTATCAGTTCTGTAGGTAAATGAGAAATGTGATCTTTAGAGCTGGCAGTCTGTTTCCACAAGGACTATATTCATGTGCAAATTCAAAGATCTCATTCAAAAAGAGGAAAATTACTTCCTGCATATAGCTGTGAGTTTTCTGATGTCAAGCATTTCATGACTTAATATGGTTACCTCTATAAACTAAGAATACTGTCTTATCTTGCCACTTGTAGGTTTCTGTACGTAAATCCCCTACAGAGACATCTGGATGCACTAAGATGAGAATATAGCCCATCAATTTCCTCAAGTCTGACACTCCTGAAAGCCTAAAGCACTGTACAGAGGTGAACAGTCCATGCACGCACAGAGACATCGCTGCAAGACTCCCATTAGCTTTAACATAATCACACAGCTAAATCCCTGCACATTGTACTAAATATTTGCCCCTCTATGTGTTTCTCCTCAGCAAATTATTTGTCAACAGAGAAGTAGAAATGTTTATGACACAAGGAGAGGAATGTACATGTAAGGCAGAAATATAAAATGTATAGGATGTGAATCCTCTTTTCTACCTTTCTTGGAGGTCTTCACTATCCTACAGATGTGATAAGGAAACAGGCACTGGAGCAGAATATCTGCTTCACACAGACAGCTGATGGGATTGGTATACAAATTATTTTGGCAGGGTTATTCATCAAGAAAACAGAAGGTGTTATTAAAATGTTTATACAATAAATAGATATATGTACCATGCGAATGACTTCAGTTAAACAGGATTAATATGATTGCTCCTAAAGGTGTGTATGATGGCTTTTGAGTGAGAGGTTTTCCTATGTTTTTAGGATAATTTCTTTTTTGTTGTTGTTGTTGTTTAAGAAAAATTATTTTCTAAAGCTATGGAGTTTTCCTTCCGTTGCTGTTGAACACATAGCTTTCTGATTGTCATGCTGGGGAATATCCCCAGTGGTAACTTCACAAAGCTCTTTGTGGTTATTGGCGTAGTTTATTAGCATTTGAAGAGATTAGCTCTCTGGTTTTTGATGCATATAGGCTCTTCCTTTTAGAATTAGTTGTCTGAGGCTTYCTTCTCCTCCACATATGCACTAAGGGTGATTTCATTGTTCCTAGGAGGAGTGCAGGTTTATGGTACTTTAACATGTGCGTGTCTATGACAGGCTGATGTTTAACCTCATGACTTCATTACCAGACTCCTTCATACCTAGTATCTCAGGATATTGTCAGTCTATGATTTTGAATCTCTGGCATTACTTTCAGTTTTTGATTTACTGACTATGTTCTTAACATGAACCTTGCTAGTTTAATTCTCATCAGTGCCGCTGTCCGCAATTCATCTTCTGAAGAAAATTATGGATCCACTGAAAAGCAGGAGGAGATATATAATTCAAGAAGTTTTCAAGATTCATTTTCAGGAAGATGAAGTGCCGACCACATTATATGCTGAGTTAGGGTTCTTTGAACAGTAACAATGCCACCTGCAGCACTAAACATGTATTATGAATAAATGTTTTATTACAAGCAAGCCGGGAAAAGAAATGGTCAATCACTATTGCCACGTCTTTCCCAGCAGAATAAAGATTCTTCTTTTGCAGCTGTAATGACTTCTGCAAAAAAAGTACACACTAATATAGAACTGGGTTCCATTTCTGTGCCTCTCACACACTTAAAACAGGTTGCACAGTCCATGCATTTCTAGAAGAGATAAGTAGAAAATACCTAAATACAATGCTGTAAAAGAGTATAGAAAGTACATTTGCACTGCTGCACTATGCACGATTAAAGTGGTACATTCTCCAGAGGGAATATATGAGGGTACCAGTAGGTGCTGCTGCTGACTATCAATAACACTGGAATAACATGTTCTGTTCTCCATCCTACCATGTAATTAAATTAACAGTAGCCCGACTTTGCATCATAGATGTTGTGCAGTAAAACAAAATATGAAGGGAGAAATGCTGAGCATTTAATTTCAAGCAAGAGGCTATGGCTAGGTGACAGTGCTGGATGGAGAAATAAGAACAGGCTGGATTCTGGGGTTGTTTTATACATTAGGTTATTGAAACTATTCCCAGTGGAACCTGAAGAAGAATTTGGCCTAGGGTACAACATTTTAAAAACCTAATGTTTATACTACTTTCCTGCCGCTTTATATCTATGTCACTCCAAGAGTTTCAAGACACTGTATTGATGTAAATCGGGAGTGGGAAAATAACTAACTAGTTCCTGAAGAATAGGGGTCCTGATCCTGCTTCTCTGAAGTCAAAAGGAACATTGCCAGTTTAATCCAGGTAGGATCGATCAGAATAAAAGCTGAGATTAGCAGATGGTATGGCTTGTGTAAAAAGTTGCCTGAGATAATTTTTTTGATCCTGAGATAAAATAAAAAGTTAAGAATTTCACATTAATGCATCAAAAATTCTGTTCTTTTCAACAACTGCATTTTAAAACCAATTGGCTTTCCGGATCTTTGAGCTGCTGAATAATTTGTAACAGGTAAGATACCTAATAATGTTGTTCTTCCCCTTCACAAATTGTGTGGGAACACTTTAAGAGGCTTTCAGATGATCTCCTGCATAAAAATTATTTTGCTGCTCTACTTTTTCTGACCTGTAGATTGTGTGTGAATACTCAGTTGGAATACTGAGTGGAGCTCGGAAGGGCTTTGGGAACAGGAACAGAATGTCATCTGTAGAGGAGAGGCTTGACAAAAGAGCCACTCTTCTGAAATTCAGCAGTCTAAGCTAGAGGTGCTAATTATTAAATTAATTATTAAAATTATTAAATTACTAAACTCTTTGGGCTGGGTTCCTTGCAGAGAGTTACCTTTATGGTTTAGGGTAAACTCTGAGTTTCATGAATTTTGGACTTCTTAACTGAAACACAGAATCTAAGTCAGTCCAACTTGTTTATTTTTCCATTCCCATTTTCATCATTCTTACCTTTACATATATTTTCTTTCTTTCTCCCCATGAATGTATTTTTGGGATTACTGTAACTGTATGTCCTCCACAAAAAAATTACAACAAAATCCTTTGTGAACTTCCTTTAGGGGCTGGTATTTCTTTTATTTTGTAATTTTGCTTCAGATAGGATTTTTGTCTTAGAATTTTTTATTAAACATTAACAATTCCATTCTTTTATATTGTATGCTGATGTTATGGCCAAGTGGATTGAGAAAAATGGTATGTGATTGGTATACATATTCCCATTGAGTGGGATACGTATTCACATTGTCGATACATGTAGGTTTTTGCTTTTGCAGATGAAGTTGTGCAATGTTTTTCAAAAAACTTGCTAAACATTTGCAAAATCTGATGGAATTATCATGTACTTATAAAAATAGTTGGAAAGATAAATGAAAAGTGGCTGAACCAAACAATTACTATAAATACACAACAATTTGTGTATTAATGTAGATGAAAACATTTCTTTTCATCAGGCTTCCAAAGTTTCTCTTGGGTGCTTTTCCTTTCCTCTCATAGTTGTAAAATTAATCAACCCAGAACAAAAATGATGACATTTGGAAAAGCTAACAAAACAAGTGTTAGCTTTTCATATAACAGTAAATTGAAAAAAACTTGGTCTCCCCACCAAGGGAAGCTAATTTTTAATACAGTCATAATTGGTTACGTCGTTCATTTGAGATCAAATAAAAATATACTGATCACATGAGTAATTCTTCCTTAATTGGGCACCTCCTCCAAAAGTTCTCATTACTTCTTAGAAAACAAAATGTGATTCTTGGTACTTTCTCATTCAAAGCTTCCAGATGAAAATGAACTTTTAGAAACAATCCAGAATCCATTTGTCAGGATAATAACAATTATCTGTAACAATTCTTTCTGCCTCTTCTCGCTCCCCCTACCCACATTAATTATAATGCTCTAACAGAACAGAGCTTGATTCCCTTTTTTATTAAGGTTGTTTCACTCCATTATTGATTAAGCTTATTTCCCATGATAAATAACCCTCCTGTCAAAAAATGATTTATGAAAGCCAGTGGTCTTTCTTTTTCCAGTTTGCTTTTCCTGTGGTTACATATTACATATTATCTCCTGCTGACTGGTTTGGGCAGGCTTTGAATCTACAATTACTGGTCCTCATTAAGAGAACTGAATTTCAGTGCTGTAAAAGGCTTGGAGATTTATCAGGTGAATCATTTGATTTTAAGTTAGAAACAGAAGTATCTTTCTAATGTGAGTATATAGTCTTGTGATATGCCTTTAAATCTTCAAAATGTTAATAAAGTAAGGTCACCCTGCATTACACTTGTGGAGACCAGCTCCTTTGAAGCAGCATACTTCATTAACTTTTTCCTATGTCTTCCAGAATATAAAATACATTAACCACAAAGACAAAAAAAATCTGCAATTGAAATCATACACTTCTAGAATGCCAGTAGTCCAATTTGGATAACAGTCTTTCTTCTTCCACCATACGTATTTCTACATGTATATATAAAATGCGAAAGAGCTTCTCAGAAGTCAACAGTTCTGTTTTATGCAACTCTTGAGATGGAGTAAGTGTAGTTTTGTTCTGATATGATTTGTTCTGTTATGTCAACAAACCTTTTGTCCTTGGATTTAAGATAAAATGTGAGGTCTTGCGAGTTCTTTTTACTAGGTGGAAAAACTGAAAAAGATACAGGGTGTATCTAACCTGTTTATTGTACAGGATGTATCTAACCTGGTTATTGATGAAAACTGTTCAGAGGTTTATGTCTTGACTATATCAAGAGCTGAGCACCTTTCCAGGCAGTGGTTTGTCCAAAAACTCTGTCATGTACCTTTCTTTCACATTCTCAAAACAAAGTCTTCATCTCTGTCTGGGCTTCCTCCACCGCTTTTTCTAATTGCATCTGTGTTTTCTGTTTTCCATTCATGCAGCTCCAAATATCCAGTCCTCTATTTTAAATATATGTTTCAAGACAAATAGCTCAAGTCCAAGGGGAATGTAGCTTGTCTTTTGGGTTGCGGGATGGTGGATGTCTTTTCTTCTGTGCCTGGCACTGCAGAGTTCTGATCCGCAAGCAAGTTTTCTCTCCAATAGGATAATACAAATGAACAGTCTTAAAAAAAATTCTATAAAGGAACGTCACTGCTTCTCAAAAATCCTGAAGAAAAGCTGACTGGACAACCCCAGCTTTAGTAACATTTTCACATAATTCACATTACAATACTTTATAGATAGATATTGCATTAGACAGACCTAAAAAAACCAAGATTGCTCTTACATACCCTTGAACAGTCTCATGAAAATCCTAGTGCTTATAAGTGAAAAAGCATAAAGCAAAACCTAATATTATTATTGCTTTAATTCTCAGTCTTTGTTCCTTCCAGTTGGGGCTCTTAATAGAAACTAATGGTAACTACATAATCAGGATATTTTCTTTTCTGAGTTGGTAGAAGAATTAGAGTCCTGAAAAGATAACGGGCTGACATTTGATGTTTTTAATACCTAAAGCCAGCTTCAAAGAAAATGAGTCAATGTCACAAACCTAACAAATCAGCAGAGACAAATACTTTTTACCTGTAGTAGCTCTGTCCTCAGAATTAATTTTGATAAGAAGCATTTTACAAATGTGATTTTTTTCCCCTTGTATCCTGCTTACCTTGCAAAAAAAAAAAATATTAGGGTCATTTTTCTTGTCTACTGTTGTGGGGCCATAATATTTCAACTCTCGCAAATTTTGAAAGAACCGCTTGGTCCTGTGACAGGTGATAAAATCAAAGAGGCCAGTAAAGGACAATCCTTTCTTGCTTTCTTTTAGAGCGTGGTTTTTCTTAACGTGATACTCACTGCTTGTGGACAGCAGGTCCCTGGATTTCTGAAATCAGAGGTTGTCCTCGGTGTCAAAGATGTTTCTGTTCTTACGTTTTCCAGAGTAACTGAACTCCCCAAATCTCGTCACTGCATTATCCCTGTTTGAGAGATGGGGAACTGAAGTACAGAGAGCCCAACATTACAGGTAACCTTTAGAAAAGAGTGAGTAGGAGCCGAGTTTCAGGCTCTGGTCCTGCTCTCTAACACAGCCTGGGTGGTGGGATCTTGGTTGGCCGAGGTGGTGAATGTGCTGTAACAACTCCGTCATAGATGCTGAGATGAAGAGCTGTGCACCAGCCACCTCAACAGTCATTTTCTGGGTAACTGAGTTTTGTTACATATTAAAGTAAGTTAATTCATGATTGTTAAACAGCTACTCAAACCTCAAATTTCTCAGAATGCTATCTGCAATAATTAACAACTCTTAAATCCAAACATAGAGCTTTGACTCTCTGAAATGAAAATAAAGGGTCTTATTGTGCCCTGAGCTGCTGTGTGGCTGTTCATTATACAGAATATTTTGTAGAAAGGACCTGGATTATAAAGATGCACTCATAATCTAATTGAATTAGGTAATAGTGGAATGATTATTAAGTAACTAAATCAAAGAAAACAAGTTGTATTTCAATACAATAGGCCAATGAAGTTTAAAAAAGTAAGTACGTGGAACACTTAATTTTACCTCCTTGTTCAGGTTTAACTGCTAAAAAAGTTATTTTGTCTGAACTCACTTACTCATTTTAAGCCTTTCTGGTCTAGGTTCCTTTAAATCTATTTAGGAAGTTGCAAAAATGACTTGCTGAAGTCACTGTTGGTCTGGAGGGACATATGAATTAAACACTGAATTGTGAGATTAAAAGGACTGACTCTGTAATGTGCTTTAAGGACTTAAAGCCCAGTGGAAGAGAAGACTATATATCTTTAAACCGTCTTGTCTCACTCCTGATTGCAATGTGCTCTGGGGACTGGGAAGGCCTCGAGCACTGTCTTGGATGTTCATGATGTCCTGTTTGAGACACATTAACTTTCCCTGGTGATCCTATGCACCATGCAGTACCTCTGGAACTGTTAACAGCATCCTGCCTAGCCTGAAACCTGTGCATTGGTGGCTCTGACTGTTCCTCTTTTTGAGAAATCTTCTAGGAGTGGATCTGAAGAATGTTAAGTTTTGCACCTTTGGCAGGGTTAGGAATATTGCATACTTTGTAATGTACATTTCCAAAACAACAACATAAAGCTACAGAGGGACAAAGCCATGCATGTGGCTCTGGACTTGCAACTGCTACTACAGTTCTCTCACTTTCAAATTCATTATCGCTAGCTGAGAAACTTTGTCACTGTTTCCCACTTTCAATGAACATGGGTCTTTATCTTGTAAGTGGATCTGTTCTGGCTTAGTCCAGATCTTCACTAGGTTTATTCATTGCCCATGTGTTATAAATCATCACTTGACAATAAAAGTGTTTATGCCTCTAAGCATTCAGAATTCACCACTCTTGAAATAACCCACCATCCTTGAAATCATGGGGACTGATAGGTCCTTCTTGTTTTTTTCTTAGAAGCGTAGATAGCACTGAAGAGAGAAACAGAGGAATTCAATTGCTTCTAAACTTCCAATTTGAGGTAAAGCCTCAAATGATGACATTTGTAGTCACATTCTTTCTCTCACACTAAGGCAGTCCATTTGGAGGCTTTCCTAGAATTTCAAATCTTAAGAGTTTCTTGGTTTCCTGGGATTTGTGTTTTCTTAAATGCTGTCAACAGCACAGAGCCAAAAACCTGTATTATGCATGGCATCCACTGTCTCACCAAAGCAGAAATAAGAAAAGGACACTTTTACTGTGTGCTTTYGTCTTCCCAAAATTGATATTATTTTTAAATCGTGTTTAGATCATTCTTTTTCTTTTGTGCTATATTTCAATGACATCTGCCATAAATATCTCTTTTTGTTTTAGTCGAAGGCATAACATCTGAGAGAGGAGCTTTATGTTTCAGAGGCAGTGAATTGTTCTGATTTCCAGAAATAACCATGCTAGGAAGTAATGCTCCGATTAGTTGAAGTGCCTGGCACTAGGGATTCAACCATAAAAAATGGCCAAGGAGGAATCAAGAGGCTCTGCAGGGACATTGGAGATGCAGGACATGTACATATTCCACAAATTTTGCAGTGAATGTATTGAATTTAGTATTCAGAAAGGATGGCTGGTTCTTCTAAAAATAAATAGGAAGATATTGCCTAGGGTATCGTGTTCTGGCTTATCACCATGCAATATACAATGATTATTATTGTTGTGCTTAATCAGTCAGATTTGCGTCGATTTTTTTTTTTTTAATCTGGGATTGATTTCATATTCTTGGTATATTGTATCCAGGACCTTCTAACATCTGATAGTCTAAAAATAAAGCCTAAATTAAGACAATTGTGCACAGATATCTTGCAAAATGGTTATCACTGAGTGGTCACTTGAAAATTATTACTGTGTCCATGAAAGAGCTTCAGCCTTTTGAAACCTGTAATTTTAGAACCTGCAGAAAACTTTCCTCTCTCCTCCCATAGCTCTGGGGGAAGTACAGGAGTAAGCCCAGAACGTAGATGAGTAAGAGGTATACTGCAACAGGACTTATTTTGTGCAAACCTAAATAGAACAGACTTATCTGAGAATTACATTGTTATACTTTAAAGGGGAAAGTTGCTTTTCTTTGAGTTTGAAAATCACTCAAAGACCTTATCTTCCATGCRGCAAATCGTTATCATTCTGGTTTTATATGCTTATGCTGGTTTCCCTTTAAAATGTTTTGGCTTAATAGTACTGAACAAAATAATGTTCGAAAGAAAATTCTCTGAGAGTAAATAAATGAGGCACTTCCCTACTAGGAATATTTTTAGATAAGGTAATTTCACCACGTCGACTCTCCAGTCATCAGGTATTTAAATAGCAAATGCATGGAATGGTTGAAGAGAATTTACTAGGAGAGTCAAACAGCCACTTCAGATGCACTTGGCAGTTTTATTATGCAGGTATTTCATTGTTGCTATACTCAGTTTTACATTGCAAGGATTTTACAGATGTTATGCTCAAACTTTGAGCACCATATTTGTCTCCTTGACCATACATAATAAGGGGCCTAACTCTACAAAGAATCAGTAAGTCCCCTCCAGCATACCTCTTCTCTCTCTGGGGTGTATGTGGTGCCTTATTTTCTGATATATTTTAGGGAAGTGCAGTAGTATGTTCTCATACAGTTCAGCTTCTGAAGAGCAGAACCCTTCAGGAGTTGGAAGACAGTGAAACAGGTGGAGGAGAGTCCGTAAAGAAAGGAAATCCCCCTCTTGTGAGGGGAGCAAAATGAGTTCCTAACAGTTTGCAAAAAGTCTGTTCTTGTGAAAGAACTGGTAGAAAACTCTGCTAAGCACACAGCTCTTGAAGGCTCTTTTCTTCTTCTTGGCTGCTTATATATAAGGAAGAGTTGGATCATTGCATTCTGAACCCAYACTGCCTTGCTAGAATAGGCACCTTACATGCTGTGCTACTAGAAATCAATGCAGAGTTTGGCGTACATACATGGCACACTATGCATTGTATGGAAAAATGTTTCTTTATTTTTTTATTTTTCCTTTTCAGAAAAAATAAAAAGACAGCTGTGGGGAGAAGTGAAATAAATATTGTTAGTACACAATCACAAACCTGTGAATGCAGAGGCAGCAGTTCAAGGAACARGAGCTAATGATTTGTGACATTGATTGCTACCATTGATACACCTTTTGACTGCTACAATTTAGAAGTCCAGTACCATCTTGGTTTGTGGTCCATAACTGCAGAAACTATGTTTACCAACTAGAGTAAGAGAGAACAAGTAGAGAAAGAGATGTTATTTTCAAACTGTTGAGAAGTTATTATACGATCAATGGAGAGTGAAATGCCTACATTAGAAACCGTATAAAAGCACTTGACAACATCCTTTTACTCAGTTTCAGTAAAATGTATTAATATGATTATTATACTACTTGCATTATAAAGCATGATGCCGTTATTTAATCTGTAACAGCAAGGTCTTACTGAAAAATACTGATGAAAAAGCTTTCACCCCTCTCCTATGTTGGCAGTTTCTGCCATCCAGTTTCCCTCTACCTCAGCAAATATGAATACCTTTGTGGGATACTGACATTATTTTATGTCTGGCCATGCCACTGGTGCACAGATGTTTTATGAAACAAGGTAGAGCAATTCATACTTTCCTTATTGATTGTCCCTTAGTCAGAACATTCAGCAGCAGAATTGAGTCTTCTCAGCTCTGTAGGCAAAACTGAATTTTGTTCCCCCACAGACGAAGACAAAAACGAGCCAATTTGCCTTCACTGTTGGGTTGGCAGCACAGGATCATATGGTGATGAATAGATTTCAGAGATAAGACCAAGACTGGGTGAGATCACTGGCTTTTGGGGGGAATGAGTTCACTGAAGGCTGAGAGATATTGCAGAGTTTTGGTTAGGGAGCTAGGAACTGTCGATGAGCGGTCCAGGAGCAAAGCCTGAAGAAGCTTTAGGGGAAGAAAGGAGGAAAAGACAGATGTGGGCTAGAAGTGGTCAGTTGTTCTTGGTTGATTTTTGGAAGAGAGGCAGTGAGTTGCACCAGGGGACTATGGGTAGGTTTCTTTCTTTTCTGTCTTCCCCATCTACCAGAGTATTAACTCTCATCTCCTTCTTGGGCCTTGCAGCCCCTCCTCCAACACAGACACGTGCACAGTTAGTGGCCTTTCTCTGCGGCATCTTCTCCCTTGTCAATCCTCACTCTCTTTGACGCTGTATATGGTCTCCCCTCACATTCTAACAAAAACATTCTCAGGAGAAAGCTTTATTCACCTTTCTGCTGTTTTGTGAATGACTGCTGAGAGTGATCCAGTGCCTCATCTGGTTTATGTCTGCCTTGAGAAGAGGAAGGACGTAGGGCCAGGGCACAAGGCTCTGCAGGGCTACAGAGGGCCTGGGCAGAAAGTCTTGCTGCTGTGCTGCCATCGAAAAGTGTGCTGCAAGTACTGCTGCAACCAGGGGACCCATCCACCACCGATGGCTGTCCCACGTATCTGGATCCTGCCTTTGGTTACAGCACGGAGCAGAACGAGTGGGAGAGYGGGGCTGACTCTGTGTTAAGCAGCTACCTGCTTTGCCTCTTAATGTCTAATTATTTTCAGCAATGCATATTTTTGCACAATCAAAAAGAGAACATTATTATGAGGTTGAACTAATATAGTTTCGTAGCACCAAGACCACTGTATCTAATACCACCATGGAAGACCTCTTCAGCGGTGGGACCTCATATTGCTAGCCAATCTCATAGTTAATGTGCAAATTTTCAGCTMTTTTGATTACTTTACTTACGTCTGTGGGGCAACATAACCCGAGTTGTGTGTCAAGTGAATCTCCTTAAAGCTTTTAAGGTGCTTTCAGGTCACTTGGATGGAAGGTACTAGGGACATATTGTTCTATGCAGCTATAACTGTTCATTTAACAAGCATACTTTTAGCTACTTTTTACAATTACATAAACATTTTATCTTTCTTTATATCGTTATAATTTATTCCCCTTTGTATTTAGAAAGGAAAGTTACAATGTAATTTTTGGTATTTTCTCAAATCTTTTCAAACAGGTTTGCTGATGTCCCTTTAAATTTCCATTGACTGAACAATGTTTCCCTCTATGCAGGCCTCCTTAACATATATAAACAATCAGGATGAATGAGAAATTGTGCTTAATCAATTCTGTAGTAAAGTGGTTTGCAGTTTTTATTGTGTAATTTGGTCTAGATTGAAGTGACACTCATATTATTAATTTGTTTGCAACAAGGCAAGTAATAAGGCTACATCCATGTTTTRAGTGAAACTTAAATTTATAGGTGCTTCTATCCTGGAGCTTAACAGTTCCTCCCCACTTCCACTCCAAAGAGTGAAATCTAATTAGCATCAACAATCTGGGTACAGCTAAAGTGTTTCCTTTAACAAAAGTTTTTAGGAAGTGCTCTAAAATTATCAAAAATGGAGGTCAAGCAATGGCTTTATAACACTCCATTGAGCCCTTCTGAGTGCCAATATACATTTTTCATCCTTAGCTTAAGGTTGTATTAATAAAGAAGAGGTCTGCTGCACATTATGCATCTCCTGATCTTGGCTATTTCACAGGAACAGTAAGCTATGAAACTTCAGAGTGATTTTTTCTGTAATAATCTGCTTCTGTTCTTACTGATGAGGATCCAGTGCTCCTCTTTCTGACCTTCCATGTTCACCAGCCAATCAAGCCTGAACAGTTTCAGCAGTGTTAAACTTCACCGCTATTTCTGTTACTCTGAGGTCTGTCCCCATTGATTTTTAAAAAGTCAGCATGCCAGGAATTCATGTCAGATGTCAGCAAGCTTCAGAGTCACCAACGATAACCTGCTGTCTCAGCACATCGTAGCAGAACAGAGCATTCATGTTGTTCTGTTCCTGATTGTCTAGTGAATTGGGAAAACATTGTGCAAAATACAGCAGCTTCACTGGTGGGAAAAATTGCTGAACAGCACCTGCATAGTAAAGCAAGACCATCTGCTTATTTTCCCTACTCCCTATTTCTGTGTCTTGGTATCTGTCTCATTTTTGTCAGATAGGATCATGCAGCTGTTTCCATGAGAATATGTATGTATCTATGTAAGGAAGAGCGAAAAGAGAGAGAGAGAAATCAAGAGCTGGACTGTGTTTTCACACAACATGGAATTTCCCCGTGGAACTCACTGCTACAAGATACCAATAAGGACAGGAATTCACCCGTACTCGTTAAGCTGACTGGGTCATTTATCAAGAATATGTACACATTTATGATTTTGTGTAGTTTTAAGTCCATATACTTTAATCAGAAAGGGTTGACAGGACGTAAGCTCTTCTTTCAGAGCATAAATCTTTTTGCTAAGGGAGATGGGATGAGGTGCTTCCTGTTGTCCATATTTATTCTTGTTATTATGTGCGTGGCAGTTTTTATATTTTCTTGTATAGCGTATAGTAGTGATTGCTGTCACAACCACTACTTTAGATCACATGAGTTTATTCCAGATTAGTAGTTTTCACACTCTAACACAGGTACTGTCCTCGGACAGTAAGAACACCTTCTGCATTTTCTTTCTGTTGTATGACACCTAAGAAAGTAACGCTATACTGAAATTTAGCAACTTCTGCTGTTGTGGGAGCAATTGTGCTCTTCCCTACTGGAGGTTTCATAAACCTATTCACTGTAACATTCTGGTTAAACTGAAGACAGCTTGTATTGATTTTTTTTCTTCCTCTTCTCCTCCTCCTTTTTTTTTTTTTTATTTCTTGTGCTTATCCATGTGGAGGACAAAGAAAGTATCTAACTAAGTATTTTTCCCTTAATCAGACTGAGAGAAAAGGAGGGTTTCAAGGTCAGTTACAGTGCAAGATGCCTTTTATGACCTCCATCATCCTGTCTATTTCTTCTGCCTTAAGAGGAGATGTTTTTTTCCACGACACCAATTACGATACGCTCTCTCACACAGGATTTTTCCATTCGGGCTTGTATTTGCTCTCACAGTGAAGTCCCAGCTCTCCCCCAGTGTTTTTTTGGTGATGTGAGCTTCTGACCTTTGGGAAACTATCCTGAACTTCATGAATTCCTTCATCCCTCACTTCACTTATTACAGCTGGTGGTTACTATTTGTCTTATGCTGTGCTAGCAAAACACTGTGCAGAAGGGGAATATAGATTTCTTCACTGAGACTAAATTGGCAAAATATATAATGCAGTATCAATTGCCCTTGGTGCCCCACATTCCTGCCTTTGTTAACTGGGCTGCAACAACTGTTGAAGTTAATCTGTCCACTGGCTGGGGAAGGAATGTCAGAAAAAGTGAAGGTGCCTGTCTCAGGTTTTGTCCAATTTATCCTTTATTTATTTGGTGTAGTTCCTGACTGCAGTGTTATCTGGGGTGCTTGTGTGCTTTAAAGCAGTTATCCTCATAAATCCTTCACTATGGAAGGTAGTACTGTATTCATCATTTACATAGAAACATTGAAGCATGGTGAAGTTGCATGATTTGCCAAATTTTCCATGACATCCATGACAGAGGTGAATCCAGACTTTTTGACCAACCTGGTGCTCTAACCTCAGGTTTTCATAATTTGGGGCATAAAGACACATTCACTTGGAAAGCAGCTGAAACACTTCAGGACATTCCTGCTTTGTGTCTGCGTGTTCAGCTGTGTTTATCACAGAGCTTGTTGAATAGAGCTTCTTAATTTGCCCAGTTACTGAAGGTGGTAGGCTTGATTGCCTCAAGCTGTGGGGATGATAAATTCCAGGTGAGGGTAATTGTATAGAGGAGGAGGAGGAGGAGGGGTGTGTGTGTTTTAAAACCCCATCTTTATCTTTACAAGACAGGAGTAGTTGATGAAACTTTCAGAGTTTGTTTATATGAATTCCACTTTATGGAAAAAAAAACTTTACACAAAATCTTCCTGAATTTGTGATAAGCAAAGCGGTTCCCACTACACAGAAACATGAAGTGTTAGCAGGGCTGTTCTGGAGGTAGCAAGAGTTCCTGGTTTTTGTACTTTATGTTGTCGTCTCCATCTATACCTTGATGAGTTACTTTATCCAGTGGTTATCCTTTTCTTCCAAATTCAGCTTTGAGCTGATATATCTGTTTATCTTTGTGTGTCTCTATCATAGGAGTCTCTCGACAGCACGGTTAGAACTGGTTCTAGGTTACTTTAGACTGTAATACTTTGGTGCATTCAAAAAAGGCAATATCCCAGTCTTCTCTTTCTTGTCCAGTGAACTGACGTTTCAGCTTACTTGTGATACTAACAGTCATTAAGGCAGTCTCTTCCCCCACCCTTTCTTTATGCACTTAAGAAATTTTACCTTTACAGAGTTTTAGAAATTGTACATTGCACAGGATTTTGTATGACTTGAAGAGTTTAGCACAGTTACACATATAGCAATGTAATGTAGTTATACCATATGTCATGAATGATCAGATCAATATATCAAACATTACTTTTTGTGCATATGTTTAAACTAAAGCTCTGACTGAAGTGATCATTGTACATGATGTGAGAAAATGAGGTGGGATCAGTTACACTCGGAGCTTGGCCCTATGGTAGGACCTTGCTTGCTTTCTTCTTTTTCACAAATTTGGTCATTGAGTGGTGATTCACTCTGGTTCAGCTGTTAAAATTGCATCCAAAAAGCTGTGCTCCCTTCCCTCTCTCCCAGACGCTGGGATGCCTGTTTGAGGCCACCCTCTTCCTGCCTGAAGCAYAGACTCAGAAATACCCCCCTCTTAAGGGGGGGTCCAGTCCCTATGTGCTCTTGGGCCCCATCCTCCAGAGCAGCCCACAAGATTTCTCTACTGATGAGCAGTTACAACTTGTCTTCCTCTAGCTCTGGCTTGAAGGGTTATCTATAGGCCCTCTTGTATGTCTCACCTAAGAGCTACTGCCCTTTCTTAGAGTCCTATGTAACACCTGAAAGTCGTGCACACCTGAAGCAGTGTATTGGTCAATACAGCTGTGGAAAATCAGGAAGAATGCCTCTTGAAGGAGGAGCTTCTACCACAGGAAGTGATAGCTGTTAGCACTGGTGTTGAGCTTTTCTTCTACCATATGTGTGATGAACACTGAGAAAGTGCCTCCAAGGTAAGCAAATTCTGGTGGTTGTTGTGCTTTATTATTTACAGAATACTGGAGCCTTAAGACTACAGTCTGGAATGACAAAAGGGCCTATGTGGTAGCACTGTAAGGCCTTTCATAATTTTCACTAGAAGAGCAAATGATCAAAAAGTACGGTGAGAGATAACAGATGGATGCAAGTCAATTGCAGCAGCAAAAGGGAGCAGAGACATTTCTGTTTAGTGTGATAAACAACATCTTGCCTTTGTAGTGCTGTTAATCTAGTATATACCAAAGATGTTTTGCTGTCTAATTTCAGGAGGTGCACAAACTCTTTTTCCCACAACAGTCAAAGGCACTTAAATGAGAGTTAGAGTAGTCATTAATGCTGCCTTAAGAACTGGCTTGTTGACCTGGTAAAGAGCGTGATGGCCTGACCCCCCAGATACAGGTTTGGGGTACAGGCTGTGTGTCGTCACTCCTGCCGCTTTGCAGAGCGGAGCCGGTCCGTGGCTCGGCTGTCTTTCGGGAATAGAGGAGCTTTGCTGTGTCACAGGACAGATCCATGGGGCTTGTGACTGAGGATGGAGGTGCGTGTTGTTTATTCCTTCGGGTCTCTGGGATGGCTGTGCACACTATCCCAATTCTGAAACATTGCCRAAGAGAGATTGAATTTACCATGAGAGGGAGGAGGAGGGAAGTGGTGGCAGGGCAGCGACAAATAAAATGAGTATGAGGATAGAAGAAGTTTGTGGGTTTTTTTTAAGCTTTCCAAAGACAAGTCAACAGATTTGTTAGGATGAAAGTGAATTTAGACTCATAATCTTTCACCATGTGGAACATTCTGCAGCTGTAATACAAGGCCTATTTATATTATTGCCATTATGATCAGAGTAAGACAGCATTTAACAGGCTATAGCTCTGCTTCTTAGATCAGCTGGTGGGTATCTATAATATATACATTCTTGACACCGCTCTGGTCTAAATTCTGAAGTGAGTTTAAGAAATTATAGCTTTCTTCTTTCATTATTTAAAGAGTTCAGGAATAATATTTTCTTTTAAAGACTATTGCATTGCAACAATGTTAACTATCCAGACATAACAAAGATTAGCATGTTCAGAATTAAGCATGGGATATTAAAGTAAATTCTTCTCTCGGGGCACATGCTGTTAAGGGGAATTATACACTGTCATCGAAAGAATAGTCTCCATTGTTTCCAAGTTACACAGTTAGCTCTGGTTACTGCAGTGTGCTCTGCAATGCACTTTGCAAAAAATTGTGTCCTCTGGTGAGGTAAGAAAGGACCATTGCATTATGTTGGTTATTAAGTATTTATTGTTTCTTTATTCCCCATAGTTTGCAGCCACAGTGATCGTTGAACATTAGTTTACAAAGAGGCTGACTGCCCCAAAGCTCTCACTTATACAGCTGTGCAAAATGAGAAAGAATAAAGACACTGTCTTCAAAGGCATCCCATCCCAGAGCTGCTCAGAATCAAATGCACAGCTCTCCAAGGACTGTGTGATTTGTCCAAGAGTGTGGGGCAGTCAAACAGACGTGGGGTCTCTCTGCTGCTTTTAATGCTTGGTTCTCTAAAAGGGGTATTGCTTGTGCACAAATTACAGTAGGATGACACTATGTGGCGCGGTTAAATACCGCAGCCTGGCTCTCAGGATTGTGCCAGGAGTCATCTCCCACCAGAACCACAGAGCATAAATAAAACCTGGGAGCCCTCATATTCAGCCTTGCCCTTTCCCACAACTGCTCATTAAGGGGTTCAGTAGAACTGCTGTGACCTCCTAGGAGTGCGAGACAGGGTCTCTTGCTATTTGTGGAGGAGTTTCTTCTGCTGCTTGAAAGCTTTAGAATTTTTTTTTTTTTTTTAAGAAAAAAACAGAAGCTCCTTACCATCTGGCCATAACCTTGTAYGATATGTTACATTTCAAACTGTAAGAATTTTTTTATGATTGGGTTATAATTTGTCAACCGTTTACAGATCTTTAAGTTAAAAATGTACAGTGCAGAGTAAAGCTGCTCTGTATACTGTTTTCTAAGATGAGTGGAAGGAGAAGGGAGGAAAAAAAGACACTTGAAAGTGTTTTAATTGCACAGGGATGTCATTGCCTCTAGCAAGAGTTCTCCTGCTTCTGTCATAAATTTTTCATATTGCCTCGTGAGAGTGAAAACTGGAAACTTTACCCTCTAAGTGAAAGTCGATGAACCTCATACCAGCCTCAGATCCCAGTAGCCTTGCACTCAGGAATATTAATTTAATTAAGATCGCTACAATAAATTCTGTGAGGGAACTCTCCTGGCACCTAAGGTAACTCGTGCAAAGAAGGAGGGAAAAAAAACAGCAGAGCCAGATCTGATAGAGGGAGATACAGTAGTACAATGTCCTCAGAGCAGCTGTATACTTATCAGAAGCGACAGCCAAGAGACATGTGAGACCTCCTAAAATAGACGACAGAGGTTGGGAAAAAGCACACGATCACACATAGTGTAATCATTTTATTTTCACTACACTGACCCATCTGCAGTCTGAGAACACAACGCAAAATATCTTTAAAAATTGCCTCTCTCCTGGGTAGTAGAAAGACTTTTTACAGGACAGCATACATTTGGGCTGTTTGCCCCCCGTAACAGTCACCTACACCCGTAAGACCAGGAATACGCAGTGGCATCTGCAAAAGGGAACTTATCAGCTCCCTTCACTCTCCGGTGTTTATGGAGACAAGGGGGACGGAGCTAGAAGCCAGGGGCCTATAGTCCTCTGAGGCTTTGGACTAGACATTTTAATTTCCCACATTAGATTAGAGAGGTAGGATTAATTAGAACTATATTATAGGAGGTGGGTGAYGTGATTTTTCCAGGTGTAAGACAGGAGTTGTGCCATTGCAGTGGACGGCACTGCATCTTTAAAATCATGCAGCTGAGATCAGCTGAAGCTCCAAGAGGGGTAACGAGCAGATACCACATGCCAATTACTACTTTTTCAGGAGGAAAAAAAAAAAAAAAAAAGGGAAGCTGGGCATAAATCAGAATCAATGTCACAGAAGATACCAGGATTCTGCAAAATTCTGAGGAAAATTATATTCCAAAGTTAAACTATTTCACATCATTGGCTATAAAAATAAAACAGAGGTCCCTGGGAAGTTCAATCTAAAATGATAAGCTTAATAATTGGGCTTATTACGTGGCTTTCAAAGGCTGAGATTTGCTTAAGAGAGCCTCTGTTGCAGGGGTTGGGCAGAGTGTGCGTGTCACCACAAAGGGAGGTATGAGCTTTCTGCTTTAAGGCTCTAATTCTAAACTCAGGGCTATGTATTTCTTTATATGAAAATAATTTTTAATGTAAGTAGTTACTGTTGTATTTTCTCAGAACCTTTTAAAGTATTGTCTTTATTATAAAATTTGGGTGTTTGGTATTATGCGAACAAACCAAGAATGAAGTTTTTCTTTGCCCCCCAGGCTTTGCTTTTCTTATAAATCTGTTGCTRTCTAAAATTATAGAAACGGCATCATTTGCTAACATCTTTTGCGCACAGGGGCGCAGCTCAGCACTCTGCTTGAGCTGGGCTGCTCTTCACATCATCTAGTTTGAATCTTGGGAAGGTCCTTTTAGTTCTTTCTAATTTTTTGATGGTTTCATTTTCTTCGGTAGGGATACCGATGGTATGATGTACTCTCTAGAACAAATGAAGGTATCGGAGTCAGGCCYGTAATGCCTCCTGGAATGAATTGTCTCCAGTGGGGTTAACCACACGCTTGGCAGTGAGGAACTATAGCATGTACTCTGAAGAGGGGTGAGTCTGGTGAGTCAGGCAGATATGCTTTCAAGCTGCAGGCCACCTGTGAAGTGAAAAGGATTACGGAATTTAATAGATAAAGTCTACTTTTTATTTCATAAAATGTTCCTTGAACATGATTTGTATTTTATTCATGAGATTCAAAAATTGAGTTGAACAACTAAGCTGACAGAGACCATACAATGGCTACAAGGTTCCTAAAAATAAAGCAGCAAGATGATGGCCAGTTGTGTGTCTTGGGTTTTATTTTATTTTATTTTGAATTAAGTAAGGTTGGATGTAGCATGATTTTTTTTCTTGCCTATTCTTCTATCTGCCCTTTGCTAAATGGCACAGTTCAGTAAGATGCATAGGTTGGTGTTACTGCAGGCATTGTAGAGCCCTTAACTACAGTATCTCTTCCTCATATTCCTTCAGGGTTTATTTGCAAAAGGGCAACATAGCCAAATGTGATATTTAGGCTCTGGTTCCTATTAAAAGAAAACAAATGCAGTGTTACAGGAAGGCTTCCTTGTTTCAAGGCAACCTGTGGCTACTTTAACAAGCAAAATAATGGTTCTTTCCTGGTTTTTAGATTTTATGCATGAAGATACTAGGCAGGAACTATAGAGAGAAAAGGCAAAAGTAAACATTTTCCTGGATAATCTTGTAGTCACTGAATAGCAACAATAAAAGCCAATGACTGCTGGCCAGTGAAGTGGCTGCCAGGTTCAAATAGAATTATCTTCTTCTTTCAAAATCATAGGTTTGTCTTCTAGTAGCATTGGATCAACCCTTTTTATTCCCAGGAATAATGATAACTAATTCTGTTCTTGTTAGTGCTGTAATAAATTTTGAACAACTCTTTGAAGCTGCATGTATGCATACTGCCTTGGGAATGGGGTAGGCCTAATCTTCCATCTGTTTAAGTTATATTCCTTCAAAATTCCCTTTTGACACGGTTTCTGTGGACTTGAGACCCAGTCCCCCACCTCTCTTTTTGTTTGGTTTCTTTAATTCAACCCATTCATGGGTCAGGTCTGTGTTGTTAATTCCTATTTCTTAACTTCCCACCATTCAGGTCATTCTTTTAAGGGAATGCGCGCAGTGGTATTAACTGAAAAAATAAAGATAAAATGCAGTAAAATAACAGGGAGTTTGAAATTGTTATGGAAAAATGAGGTGTTAATCTTACTTTTTAATGTTTTATTACTTGTATCACAGTATTGCTAGTAATGATAGGCACTTTTGAAGTGGATAAAGGGGATTATGCATGACCTCAATCATTCAATATTCTGCTTCCAAAACACATCAAATGGAATAACACCTTTTCTTAAAAAAGCAGGGGGGGGGGGAAGAAAGTAATATTTATCATCAGGGCAAATATACTGTTTTATTTGAAAGGTTATTCTGGAAGGTTCCTTGACAAGCATGAGGGATTTAGTTGTTGCAGTTGGGTATTCTAAGTAGTTATCTCATGTTAAAGGGCTATAGTGTTTTCTCATGAAAAGTGTTCGCTTTTTGCATTCTTTGTGGCATTTACTGTTATTCTGAGTATCTTAAATGTTTATGTTCAGGATTGTGATCAACTGACATTCTTCACTGCAAGAGAAGAAGCTGTTATCATTCATGTATGAATTTTCCTATAGGCTTTTCAAGTTCAAAACTATAAACTTGACTTTTGGTCTTTTGAAACTAACTCTTCTCTCCATCTTCTTTCTAGTCACTTTAAATATTGCATTCTGAACAGAAGCTTCTTGTCTTGTGGAGTACTTAGCAACTACYCTGATCCATGTGCGTAGGTTTGCCAGCTGAATTATGCAGTACTTATGAGATACTAAGTTATGAGCTGGCTTCTAGTTAGCTTTCATCCTTCCACGTGTATACATTTCACATATTACCCCATAATTTCTCTGTAGCACATGGAATCTTCAGTATAACTACTAATGCCTATACAACTTTTCCTTGTATTTTTTTAATATAATCTAATAAGATTCTAGGTTTTCTTCACTACTAGAAAATTTTCTGCCAAAATACATTTCTTTTTATTTTTTACTTTGATCAATTGTCTTTTTTTGTCTTTTTTTTTTTTTTTCCCTCCCCGCTATGAGCTAGTGTCTGGTTTCATTTTAATATTGTTAGTTTCCTACCATGCACCAATATAATATGGAAAATGCTGATGTGATCCTGAGACAGTCATACCATGAGGATTTTGCTTTCAACACGAAACAATACAATTTGTAGAAAATATGAGATTGGACCCAGGGTCTCCAGATCATATTGGTTAATAGATTGATTCTGGTCCTGGGGGCCAATCTTATTAGTCTTGTTCACTTGTGGGGATGCGAGCAGCTTGCTGAGTCAGCACGCTCCAGCACATATAGGTACTGGGCTTTCTGTTACTCTTTCAGTGCGTTTGGGTTTTTGTAAGATTTGAAGCTTGGTTCACTGCAGATGAGAATCTTCCTTTTTAATACAAATTCAGACAAATGTTTAAGGTATATCTCTTCTAGAAAGATGTCCAAAAACATATTCACTAGGGCTGAATTTGAGTGGACAAAATTGGCCGCATCTTTCTTAATGCTTTTCTTTATAACTGTATTATTTGGAGTAGGAAAAGGGAAAAATGTCCTGAATCTRGGCCTTTGGCCAGAGCTGAGCCCAAAAGATGAATTATTTAAGAAACAAAGCAAGATGATAGGTTCCCGTAAAYGCGGTAGATAATTTTTTTTTATGAGCTATCATACTGAAGTTGAAGAAGGCTGTCAGAGCTATGAGCTCCCTGCCCCGAGGGCACTAATGGTTCTGAATGGCCCCGAACAGCCCCACCTGGCCCTAACTGCCCTCTGCCCCCGGACCCCAGCCCCAGGGGTGCTGGGCCCCGTCCGGCCCGGCCCAAAGGCCGCTGTGGAGCACCCGCCGCCAGCCCTGCCGCAGGGCCCGGGGACCCGCGCTGCCGCTCCCGTCCTCCCTCCTTGCTGCTCCTGGCAGGGCTCCCCCYGCGGACAGGCCGCGGGCCCCCTTCACCCCCTTGCCTGGGGCTGTCGGTGGTCCCTGCTGGCAGCACCCAGCTCTGCCCGCGGTGGGCAAAGGCGGCAGGGCTGCACCCCGTCCCRGAGGGCATGGCTGGCACTGGGGTCACCCTCCACTCCCAGCTGCTGACACCCCYCTGCGAGCTGAAGTTAGCTTAGAGAAACCGCCTCGTAGTAAACTCTTCCCCAATGCTGAAGCTTTCTTGCCTCTGCCAACAGCAGTATGAATGAATGAAGACAAGAAATGACATAAGTGAACTGGAGCCTTCTGGAAGCCATTCCATTGCCCCAGCAGCATATCATGGGATAAGCCAGGAGGGAGGACGTTATGCCATCGTCTCGAGCTCGGCCATGAGTGCAGGCATTCATGCCATAAGGCACAACACTTCATCTAGGACATCTTGGCTCATCAGGAACCTACATGAGCTACAGGATGCCCATAGCCGTGTGCTGTGGGGCAGGGGAGCAACATGGGGTTTTCACTTTCTGCCGTGTGAAGGCATGGTGGGGGCTGTTAGACGGTGGCTATGGAGGTGCCAGTGGGTGCCTGTCAGGAGTTGTCAGGGCTCCCTTCATCCTGCCAGAGGGGGAGATGTCTCTTCACCAGGAGACAACCTGCCCATCTCGGGGCACAGAAAGCAGGGAGGAGATGGTCGCTTCCTCCTGCAGCACTGGCACAGGCTGACTCTCCCCTCAGCCTTGAAAGTACATTGAGACATTTGGGCTAACTGCTGTTTTGAAGGTGGGTTTCATAGTTTCACCTTTCTGACAGGCAGCCTGTGGCTCTGCTGGCCTCCTCCCACAGCTGTGCCTGCCATTTTGTTCCCCCTCTTCCCCAGCTGTGGGTAAAATGCTAACAGAGCAGCCAGTGTCTTCCTCTCAGATGGGTCTTTATTTTTCCCTTCATGTTGCTATTGTGTCGGCAATTCTGGCTGCAAATGTTGTGTTTGACCTTCAGTAAGGGAGCCTGGTGATTTGAATTCATTTCAAGCAGTTTTCTGACAGCAAGCCTTAACCAAAGCCCTTAAGGTTTCCCCTACAAAAGCTTCATGACAGCTTTGCTTGAGGCTTACAATGGTCAATGCAAGTGGAAGTAGTTTGTAAACTGTAAATGGCCTTATTAGCTTCCTTGCAGTACTGGAACGAAGCCCAGGTCTTTGCTAGGCTAAGTCTCAGGAGCTGAAGCAGGAACCCCCTTACACTTCTCATCATAGCAAATCAAGCTGTGTGGGAGATGTGTGATGCTGCTGAGACTCTCCTGACACAAGAATGAGATGACAAATGGGAATATTTGGAAAAAATGTTAACTAGTCAGGGTTTCAACCTTTTGCTTATTCATTCGTCATGGTTGGAGCCAGACAATTGTCAGTTCTCCTGGTGAAACCAAGTGGTCGCAATACCAATACACTGCCATGCCTGGCCACACTTACTATCAATGTGGTAATGCAAAGGGCAGCCTTGCACTTTGTCCTGCTCTTGGCTGATGGGCTGCTTGCCTGTTTTGTTTTGATTCCAGTTCTGCAGCCAGCATTAGCACAGTTTCACTGGAAGGTCCAGGAGGAAATAAGTAGTGTTCAGACTCCTCTCTGGGTTAGGTGCTGGGACTTGGCAGTTTAGCTCTATATGTCAAAAGACCATTGGGTGAGATGCTTATTTTCCCACCTCTTGGTAGTTCCTACCTATCTTCCCTTTATTTTTTTCTTCAGACCAGATGCCTGTAAACGCTGATTATGAATGCCAGAAATTCTGTCTTACTAAGCGTAAYGTTAACATCTATGCCACGTGTCATATTTGTTACTCACCAGAACAGCTACAAATACATATGACAACTACAAAAATAGCATTCTGTCCTCAAAAATAGTTGCACTCCTTATGAGAGCCAGAATTTTATTCTTTGCTGCCCAGGTAGGCAGCCACAACCATGAACTGTATGTTTGTGAGCTAAATTACAGATGATAATCTGGAGCATCTAATCACTGGCCTAAATTTGTAGTTAATTTACACCTACTTGTCCTGCTGTAAGTGCCTTCAGGTGTCAATTTTTTCCTTCTCGGTTTTCTTGTCCCAGTATATTTAGGGAGTGTCCTTTAAACTGTTATTAATTTTTCTCCCTTCAGAACTTGTTTCATTGTTAGACTTACCAGCTTGGAGTTACCCAACTTGCTTTTATTTTTTGCTTTTTAAATTCAACATTTGCTATTCTCCAGCTGTACAGTARCAATTCTAACATCAAAGGCTTATTTAAAATGTCCTGAAGCCAAATGAGTGACTTTGGAGGGAGCAGGCAGATCTAGCAGTTTACAACTGATGTGAGGTCAGTATTAGATCCTTTTGTCTATCACATTTTATATTTCATTGGTTTTGTGGGTTCAGTGTAAGCGATAGCTGTCTCCAGACAGAACTTGTGTTCTTCATGGTTTCATTTATTTTATTTTAAAATGTTTGTAATACAAGAATAAGGTTGGAAATGAGACATTTCTCTACAGAGAATATTATAGTCTGAGAACATACCTCTMTAGTATTTCCAATTTTGCTTTAGAAACTAATTTGCTAGTTTATTACCTAATGTAGGAAATTAATGGTAGAAATTCTTGGGAAACAACAAAAGGATTGGCACCATGTAGTTTTATTATTTAAAGTAATAGGAAAGTTTTCATGGGCAGACATTTTTGGCTTAGGAATTACAACCAGATAAAATATTGACCTTTGGCAGAATTCCAAACAAAAACATATTGTCTGGAAAATTCTTGGGAAAAAATTGTTATCTACAACAGACAACAYGGTCTACATTTCTCATAGCCTCTAAGGATGGAAGGAAGTCAGAGAAAATTGGGGATGAAGATATCGGTTATGGTGAATAAGAACCATTCTCATCTTCTTTTGAAATTGAAGCAAGATTTTAATATAACCTTTTAATCTGTTTGTTTGCTAGGTTGAACAACTTGACACAAATTCTCAGTAAGACTGAGTGGAAGTAAAAGTCTTGTAATGCTGGCATATTGAGAGCACCTGCATTACTTTTAGTTCAATTTCTGGATTTAAACCAAACCTCTAGGCATTCCAAATGCTTTTCTAAGCCAGTCCTAAAATGACATTATAATATGGCTATTCTTAATTAGTCTAGTTGTTCTCCGTCTTAGGGAACTTGCAATGGTCAGGCTCTGTACTGAGCTCTCCTAGTAGTAGGAGCTTGAGKTGTCTCAGCTGTTCTGGGGAGCTGTACTCACACATGGAGGAGAAATCGAGCAAACCTCAGGGTGTTCCAAAGAAGCTTGAAAGACTTCAGCTTACTCAGACTTAGTATTTTGGTTTTACATCGGTAGATAATGCATGTCCTGTATGTGTTAGTTAATTGCTAATGTTTTAAATCTATTTTTAAAATAATGTGTTCTAAATTTAAACAGATTCAGGAGGTCTAGAAGAATCAAAGTGAAACTGCACCAAAAAGAGAGCCAAGAGCAGTCTTGCTTAATGTGTAGTCGTTGCTTTTACTATTTTTCTTCTGTACTAATAGTACTGAAGAGGTTTATACTGTTTGCTGTTCAGCTAGGAATTCTAGGCAGGCCTTTCTGTTCTGTTCTAATGTGACACGTTGTATGGTTCCACCTGCTTAACATGTTTGTAAATAGGCCTAGACTTATTTTGGTTCTGATATGTGACATTTTACAGAAATTCTGAGCAAGTTCACGGAACTCCTTGTGGGCTGTCCAGTGACAGCACTATATTTCACTGTGAGTGCCAATTTCCCAGAGCGCGCTCCTAACCTTTCAGAAGCATGTCCAGGGAGACCTGTCAAAGATCTGAATGTCCTTCTTCCTCAACTCCTTCCCCCTGCAATTTCCCCTTGTGGATATTACTATCAAATCCAATATGGTTTTGGAAAAAAAAAAAAAATCCAGCTTGTTCTGTGGCAAGAGAACTGTCTTTTCAGAGGAGCTTTGAAAGATGTAACTTTCTACCTTCTAAGAATTTGGAAACACCTAACTTTGGATGTTTTATTGACAGTGCAGGAATTCTGGATTATGTTTTCGGGAAACTTAATAGCATTTTATATACCTGGAGAACTTGCTTTCAATGAAAGACTGCTGTGGAAAAAAAATTGAAAGTAATGTTATCGTTGATATGGGAACCGTACCCTTCACAGAATCTGTTTTCTTTCTCTTCCTTGCAGAAATTCAGAAATCTCTGCTATTCTTCTCTACAGATTTCGACMATGTGGCTGACTTCTCTCCGAGTAAGCGTGCAGATGATATGCACAATGTACTTGTGATCTGTCATTTCCTAAACATTTGACTTTGCACRGGAATCCATTTCTACTTAAACACATTGCACCCTTCGACTATGGTTCAGATCTCTGTGAGCTGGCTGACTAGAGTCCATGGAAATCTCCTAGGTGCTATAGAAAGGTGAAACCTCTGTTCARTTAAACATTAAGCATTCACTCACCTGAATGTAACACATGCAAATTTGAGAAGGCTTTTTAAACTTTGGCTTGATGTGAGAGGTGACAGGGTATCTTGTGATATTTTATTGCCTAGAGCTATAGGGTTAACGTGAACTACTGCTTTTTCTCTTTTTTTTTTTTTTGGAATTAATATGCTGTCATGCAACTCTAGTGCACAGTGTTGTGTAAAAGTGTTGAATTATGAAACCAAAGCTGGATTAAATCTGAACTTCCTAACAGAAAGTGCACTAAGAAATCATTTCCTCCTCGGTGGAATGTCACCCCACAGGCAGGAACACCGTTTTTGTGCTCTCTTTCTTCTTGCACGTATGTCCAGTGATAAAATTCAGAGTTTGATCTGCGCACTCCATGTGATCCTAGACAAAACACTGGTTCTGCCATCTGTAATAATAAATTGGAGTCTGCAAACATACTTAATTAACATGATAAAATATTTACTGTTCAAAATTTTAAGGAAGTGACACTGCTTTAATGCTCTAAAAGAAATACTTTTTTTGTTGTTGTTACAACTAAGTGGATAAATTGCTTAAGGCACTACATGCTTAGAGAATTGAGGCTAATGGAATAACTTCAGGTTTGTAGTGTTT
>JASVER010000008.1:4705099-4722956 GCA_030449065.1 Oceanodroma leucorhoa
AAAACAAACAACGAACTGCATTCATTTCAGAGAAACAAATTAGGTGCTGGATACTAGATTTTAGAAACTTTCAGTAGAGGGAAGAAATATTTATCAGTGCTCTCTTTGCAGAAGGAAAGAAACTCTAAGTTAATTTAATTAGGATTTTGAGCTGATGCATGTGTGTTACAAAAGCGTGACCTGTATATGTGAATTTTTRTTTCTTTATTTTGGGTGACTGAATCTGGAACCGACTCTGAGCTTGTGACATAATTAGTACAATAGTGCAAATCAGCCATTTTTGAAAAGAGTAATTTACTCCATATGCAGCTTCTCAGCAAGAGCCCTCATTAATCAAAGAAGGCCATGTACATCAAAGTGTTCCTTGCTTGCTACAACAACATCCATCATACAGCTAGTAAATATGCTCTGGCAGGGTTTGATAAATATAATGCCTTTGATGTGCTGATAATTCTGTGTATTGGCATGCTGCTGCCTGGAACACCCTGGGTATGGCCAAAAATCTAAACCAGCCCAGGTCTCTGTTCTAAAATTGTACCTAGGCTCACTCTTAACTCTCTCAAAAGCCAGCCATGTCTGAAGTAGGACTCAAGTGCATTTTCACCCTCGCTTATGATTCAATGGGGCCAATTTTTTTTTTTTTATTTTTAATCGAGGTTCCCAGATGCTACAAATATTTGCTTTGTGGATATATTTATGTATAGATGCAGCTTTAGCTGACAAGAGCTTCTGTTTGTTGAGGCACTTGTATTTAACATGGTATATTCATTATTCTGTATGAATGTGCTGTAGAGATTTAGTGTAAAACTTGTAAGAGACCTCATATGATATGAGAAGATAAMGCATAAAGTGGTAGAGATTGGAGGGGGCATGATTTTATAGAAAAAAAAATCATAAATAAGCTTTGTTAGATGAAAGTGAATTTGTTTTTAGGAACTCAGTCCTTCAGGCACACAGAATGTGATCCGTTCATTTATATTAATTCATTGCCCTCTCTACAGTTTGTCTACTGCCAAAGTGAATGACTGAAAACTCATCTTCAGCAAATAACAAAAATGATTACATATGAAGATTTGTGACATGTCAGAGAGGGGAACTCAAATTTTTGCTCTGTTTAATGCAAATTGTGGTGTTTCAGATCTGAATCCATAAAGAACAGCAGCTGTGCACTGAAAAGCAGTACTGGTGCATTTTCAGTTATACTGTTTACTGAATTATAGTTTAATTGATTTACTGAATTATAGTTTAATGGAAGGACAAATTACAAGCTAGGAATTTTCATCCTGACTGTGTTATAGGTACAGTATGTCAAGTCGCTGTTTCTTTTGCTTCTTCACAAGTTGCAGAAGCTTGCTTTCCACTGCTGCTCACATTTTCTCCTAGAGTAGAGCATGAAAGCAAAGCAGGGAAGAGGCTTGGAGAAAAGTCTTTGCCCCCGGGTGTAGCAGAGCCCCTCAGCAGCTGCTGCTTCAGCCTGTGGTTTAGAAGAACATCTGCCATCCTTCCCTCTTCCACCATATGTGGCATGTTGGGGGTTACAAGACCAGTGTAAGTGAAGATCCCAAAGCCCTCTCCTCCCACTTTCTAGCCTGCTGGGTCCTACTTTACCTGCTTGGGCCTGTGGTGGCCCTTAARTGGGATGCACGGAAAGCAGGGGCAGATGTTACCTGCCAGTGCCACAAGAAATTTCATTTACTCAAGGGGTATCTGAAAAGAAAGGGAGGGATGAGGGGAATGGAAGAGAGTTTCTATGTAGATCTCAACTGGCTGCTCCTCTGAGAGGTTTAACAAACTTTTCTTGGCCCCTCTAGGTACTTTGACTGGGCAAAATTTGTCTGCCTCATGGTCCTAGTGGAAACTGGTGGGGAGGAGAGGAAATGAGACCAACTGATAGACAGCAGGTCTCTGGTCTTTCTGCGTTACCCATGAGTCCTGATCCTCGTGTTAGGGCTTCTAGGGGTTACTGCAGTATGRTTAATGGGAGGGCAGGAGAGAACTGCCTTGCTCTATGCTTTTATGGTCTTGTTATAGTTAGGGGGGAAAAGTCCTCAACAAAGCCTTTTGCTCACCTTGCTCTTGCATATGTGTTTGGTTCAAGAGCATTTGCTAAATGAGGTCCTCCTGTGAAAGTATGAGGGCCGCTGAATACCAAGTTGTTTTCCAATGCATCTCAATTACAGTGCCAGCTGTGCTGAGCAACTGTATGCTCCTCCACTGTTAACATTTGCAGAGTGTTCAGTCATCCTCTAAATGTGTCATTTGTTATCTCTGATAACTTGCAGTAAGAAAATATGGAAGAACTTCAGGAAAGAGTGCATGTGGTTCATAAGCACCCAGCAAATGTTGAATAGTTTGCTTCTCCTTTGATTAGGTTTTTTTTAAATTAAGTGACAATTGAGATGTAATTTTTCTGTAGCTTATGGCATAGCAATTGCTTCCTAGGAAAGTAAATCTTAAAGTGAACGGATCTTTTAAAAAATGCAGTAGAAATTCTAAAGGAGACTTGGCTGGAACATACTCAAATTTTACTCCAGGCAAGCCAATAAACGCATCTCAGTGGAAACAATGGTATTGATGGAGAAGGATAATCTAGACTAGTTTGTAGCCTGAAAGTTGTTGGCTGTGTGCTTTCTGCATGCTTGTTATGGTTGGAATGTAACTGGAAAAGCACAAATACTAATGCTGYGACTCCTGCATTTTGTTTTTGAATATGCCTGTCTGATGTGCAAAGTAGGAAAATCTGAGTACAGTGTGCTGCTTGCACTATTGAGTCTCTGTAAGCTAGCTCTGCAATTAAATATTAAGATATTATTAAAGTAATTAAAATAATCAGAATGAGGATTAGCTGGAGTTTTCTCTGGTTTCTCTCTTTCTTGGTGTGATAGCTGGAGTTCTTGGATGCTAACTTTGATATTGAACTTTTTAATGGCAACTGACTAAACATCTCTGAAATAGTTGGGCCTCTGCTGAACAATGTGTTTATATAGATAATTGGTTAAAAGCATTTACCTTGTACCACTGCATCATGTAAAATAAATTAGGCGCTATAATTCTGTCCTATGTGTGTAGGGTTACAAATACAAAATGCTGTAGCAATAGGTAGTATTGGGTAGAAGAAAAGGAAATTAAGTTGTACCTACAAGATGACTAAAGCCCAGGTCTCCTAGACATGCAAATAGACTGAATAGTCTCTGCTCCGTGYGAATAGGATGGAAAYCAACATGAGGCTTTGGCAGCTCCTRATCTTATAATCATAAATGGAATCAAATGTGCTTTTATCAGCTCTGTTCTGAAGRCTGAGATGCTGGGGTTTGTTTATTTTTCTGATGATAACAGGGTAGCTTAAAAATTGTACAAGAAACACCAATCTTACCTTTTCCTATWCCATCACCTCCCATATGCTTATAAATACCTTCTTGATTGGCATCATGGTTTTGAATAAAACTAGGAAAAGCCGTGTCCTTTTTGCTTTAGAAACAGTATCTGAAGCTACAGCTTGGTCTTTTGTCCTTCCAGATAAAACTACTGAATGACTTAACAATTGCCTTAAAGACAGTAATGGGTACATTAAAACGGTATCATTTTGAAACTGTGTAATATCTGGAGAAAGATATCCATTTTAATGGAATAATCTAGCTAAACCATGATAAAGGTAAAAATGTTCCAACCTACCTTCTCTTTTTTTAATAAAATTTAAAAGCATAGAAATTTAATCTTACTCTGTCAATCATTCAATTTAAACAAAGTCTGAACTCTTAGATTTTGAAACCCTGAGGAGCCACAAAAAGTATAGCCATGTAAATTGTTTGACGTTGGCAGTGCCTTTGCCTTATCCCAACAAGTTTGATAACTTCTGAGACCAACATGACAATCTTTGACAAAGCCAGGAGAACAAGCGGATTCAATTAAGCAAAGGTCTCGCATAAATATATTAATATGCACACTATGACTAAGCTTTTCAAAAGTGACAGGTGATATTTTTTTTTCATTGTCACATTTTTGATTGATTRACTAGCAAGGATAGCTGAGTATCCATCCTCAGAAGCCAGGGCTGCTTCAGGATGTAACCTACATCACAAACACAAGAGATGAGTCATTCTAAATAAGTTGATTACTTTTGAAAATCTTTGTTTGCCTGTCCTACCCTGTTGTGCAGTATCCAGCTAGGGAGTGTGTCATCTTTTCTTTAGGTAACATGCAAGGTGCATTTCATATGTTGGAAAAGGGGCCTTTATTCTGCTTTGTCACAACCTGATGAGAGAGARAACCCTTTATGGTGAGGAACCAACTAACTGTGAGAAGCAGTGGGCTTTTCAGATAGGACAGGATATGGCAATTACACTGCTAACCATGTTTCTTGCTGCTGTAATATTCACAGGGTAAAAGAYCCAGTGAAAATTGTCTTCTGTTGAATTTAAGCCTCCGGTATGGTATATACAAAGGTGTATAGCAATGAAAAAATGTAACTTGAGTTCGTATATCAAAACAAGAGAATATGGTGGTCGTTCTTCACTAATTTTAAACTGTCAACAGTGAACTTGAAGCAAAGAAGCTACTGATCAAAGTTTTTCCTTTGAGTGATATGACAGCAGCCTGATTCTTGACTGGTTTTTTTTTTTTTTAGATGATGAATATTTTATCATGATCTGTGCATAACAGAACAACACCTATTCACATTCACAGTGCAGCAGACACACATTCATCAGCATATTGAGCCTGGCTGTTCAGTGCCAGGTTCTGGAGATGCCAGACAATTCCAAACTTTTGCTGTATAAAGAACATTMATTATTATTATTTACCTACTTTGTGGGCAGAATGCAAATGATGATACTTGCAATCAATTTTTGCCGCTTTCTTTGTAAGGCTTTCCCCACCCACAATCTGGCAGGCATGCGTATTGCTAACCTGAGAGGGTCTATCAGGAAAATATAACAAACTTTATCATGTGAAATGGGGAACATTCCCAATTGCAAGGCACTGGGTAACATGAACTCCAAGTGAAAAATCATTCATCAGAATTCTCAGCTTTCCAGTGATTTTTTTTTTTTTTTTTTTTGGTGCCTGTACCTGTGTTTACTCAAATCTTAATAATTCTTTCCTCTCCCTCAATGTTGTGTTCTGAGCATGGGGACTCTCATACCGCAGGGGGAGAAGCTGTGGCACCAAAACCTGTTGTTTATTCGCAGACATTTTAAAAGYGTGATTCAAAATCTTTTCATTTCTTTCATTGGCCATGAAGCATTTTGAGTTGGGCCGCTAAGAGTGCAGCTACACTGTTTTAGTTCAGACTGGGGTGTGCTTATGAAGGAAATCTCCCAATTTTTGCCTTGGTGAGCTTTGCTTTGGAGCAGTAATGGAATACATGATTTGGATACCTTACAAATGAAACTTTACTGGAAGATATTCTCCAGGAGCATGCATAATGCACGCAGTCCGTGGGATTAGACTAAAGCTAGTTTTGMGTTTTACACACACACCCAGAGGTGGCTGGGACTCTGTACTAACTGCTTCGTTCATAGAGCTGCTCCTGCTGACCTGTACTGCTTCCTAATGTAAACAAAGTCTAAGTCCACGAGTTGTGAAGATTTTAGGATTAAGTTTAATTTGTTCCTTAGTATCTATTTGAAATTGAGACAAGGCAAAACTAGGTRGAGATGAAAATGTCTTATAAATTCCCTGTCTGTAGTTCAGGTAGCATGTACCTGAGCAGCAAGAATTCAGTATTGTTCAGATCTCGCTTAAGTCTATTACAACATATTTTTTTAAAAGTAGGATGGTGTTCTAAAATATAGAGGAAAAATAAATTGCGTGAAACGCGTTAGAGAATAACAATCTCATAGGAAATATTAAAATACAACATTATTTGTCCAACTGTAACTGTCAACTTATTTTGCCAAATTACATTACACTGGCATGAATTTACAGAGCAGGAGACTAAAGTTTATGGCTCATTAACGGTAACAGTTGTACACCTACACTGTAATTCCTGAAAATGTATTTTCTCCTTTAGTACTGCATATACTGTGTGGAATGACAATAATTACAGAAACTAATTGAATGAGATAGTCATAGCTCTAAAAGTCATATTACTCATTTCAAAATGGTTTATTTCCTGAAATAAACAATCTTTACGGAGTGAACAGAYATAACATCCCTTTAAGTTTATTAAACTCATTAAATTTCCTTAAATATGTTGAAAAGTGAATGCTGTGCATTTAATAGAGGGTATAGATACATGCAAGTATGACATTGATAAAAATTAAAATCCTTAAAATGAAATTTCATTGAAGCAGTTTTTCTCAAAAGTTTGTTTCTCTACAGCTAATGGAAAATAGGGTAAGTTTTCAGAATTTAATAGCAAAAGTTTGTTGAAAAATGAAATCTGTGGGTTTGTCTTTGTATGGGCACAACTGATATCCTCACCCAATGGAAGTTTTCATGATTGTGTGGTCAAAACAAATGAATCCTTCCTCATTAATGCTTACCGCAGGTGCGTTGTCTTCAGTAAATGGAAGCTCACATTTAGAACAAAGTGAAAAAATGATCTTTAATCAACAGTTATCTGCTTTGCTCCATTTTGTAGGGKTTTTTTTTATTTATAAAATAATCATGTGAATTTCCTCCTGGTGGAGAGTCTTTTAATACAAACTCTTGTGATATTGCTTTCACTGACATTGATGCTGACAATCTTCATCAACGTTTATCCAGTGTGTCATATAAAACAAGGTGATAAATGTACCCTTGCACCCTAGGGTGTTACATGTACAATCATTTTTCTCCACTTCGCTTTCTTTTACCAGTGACTATATCACTGGACTGCAAAACCTAATTGTAGTATCTTCTGCTCTCCTAACCAAGCTAATTTTTCTCCAACCTAACCCATCAGASATGCTGTCAATCAATGAGAAACATGTCACACAGATCAGGGTGGCAAAGGGCTGCAGTGTGTAGGCTATTCACAGGAAATGCTTTAAACCATTTTGTGTTAAAACCTAGATTTTTCTATTTGCAGTCTTCTCAAATGAATCCTAAATTTTTATCTGCTCTGTGTCTTCAACAACAAATTGTAAACAAAACAGATAAATGCTGAGAATAGGTCTGTATAATGCAAGAAAAAAATCCAAGGCTAAGAAGGTATTTTCTTGTAATAATTTTGAATATGGTACCTGGCTACAGCCAATTTCCCTGTCGTATCACAAGTGACTATAATGGAATCTAATAACCATTAGAAATTGTATTACTTTGCACTCTCCCTTTATCTAAGGGGGACAGAAACCTAAAAGCAAGTGGATGGGTCAAAATACGGTGACTTTGACTCAAACCCATTGGCTACAAGTATTCATTATAAACAAAATCTCTCAACTCTTTTCACTAATAAGGGTGTAGATCTTATTATAGCCTCAGGACAGTAGTAATTTGTTCTCTGACGTATTATGTGAATTTTATGTGCCTACTCTATAAAAAGTGCACAGGTTCCGTAGCAATTTTGATACTTCTATGATACATGATGTGACAGCATGTACCATTTTTCCTTCTTCCATGATAAATTGTCCCCACCACTCTCACTCAGGTGCTAGATTGCTGCTAGAAATCAGAATTTCATTTTGATGTCTCTAAAAGCTAATATCAATGATTAGGCTTAGATGTTTGCTCTGGCAAGAAAAACTTTATTATTATTGCACTGCTTCATTACTTAGGTTAGCAATTTTGAAACCAGAAATCAAGAATGAAAGGATGAAGTCTAAGAATTGATTTAGAAAACATTAGGGATAATCCCAAACTTACAGGAGGAAGGGGTCCCATATTAAAGTTGAAAATTTGGGGGTGGGGGGCGGGTCATTTAAGAGTATCTCTCCACATTTCTTTGTCTGTGATCAGCACACACACCTAAACAAGAGGCACGAAAGGAAGGTATCAAATGGCTCCTTGCCCTTGGTGACTAATGGCATCTCACTACGGATGTAGAAGCATAGGGTTGCTCCAAACTGCTGTGAAACTCCTCTCCCCTTAGATTTGGGTGTAAAAACGACTGCCTGATCACCTCAGCTGGGAAATTGAAACTGGTGGACACAGTGCTATCTGTTCTGCCCCTTTGGATGCATTCAGCTACACACATAACTGACAAAGCTGTTTGTTAGCTCCAGCTGCTGGTTGGGACTGTGCAGACGTTGGTAGGATGCTCTGGGTAAGACTGGAGCAGGTTCTTTTTGGCCAAAACCATGTGCCTGGGTAAAAGGCTCCTGAGCCTGCCGTGCCCTGCACTTTTCACTCGGCCAAGCCTCGCCAGTGTTCTGTGCTTCTGGTGATGTTGGAGTGCTTGAAATTTCAAGTTAGTTTTGTTTGGTGGGTTTTTTAACATAGCCATTTTTTATGTTTTTGGTTTTGTTGTTGCCCTGAAGCTCATGAAAACTGATTTAGTGGCTGGTTTGGTGAAAGCACAAAACCCAATATGGGTTCCTTGAGATCCTGGGAAGGTTGCTTCAGTTCCCCATGCCCCAATTTACTCGTTTGAAAATTTGATACTTAATCTCCTTGGAAGGTACTCTGACTAAGTTTTAACTAAGTATCACATGGTTTTGATAATTCTATGAATGAATGAAAATATATTTATCAGTAAATAAGTAATGTAAACATTTTGCTAATACTTTATTAATTTTAATAAGGGGAAATATAGACTATATGAAGAAATATTGAGATATGTTGCTAATGTAAAGGCATTTTTGCAGAAAAAAACACTATTCAGAATATTTCAGCCTTGTTTATTCTATGCATATAAAAGTATCGCTTCTTGAATTTCAGTCTGGTGGACATTGAGTCACGTGATATCTCACTTGAAATGTATTATAGAGGACTCTTGAACTAAGAGCATGGTAACTCACTGAACTGTCCTTATAGCAGCTTTTTGTTTGGTAAAAGACAAAACGACCTTTCTCTGAAAGCCTCTCGTGCCACGTGWAGCTCATTGGGTGAGGACAGGGCAACTGAAACAGGAGACGTAGTAGTCTTGTAGGCTTGTAAAACTAGGGCCCCAGACAAGAGGACACTAATCTRCTACTTACTACCTGTAAATATGTCTTCCATTAAAACTTAGTGCCAAATCATACCAAAGTATCATCAGGTGTGTCTAACTGAGTTTAGATCCCACTATCTCCTGCAGTAGTTGAAATGAATTGTTAAGGTTAATTTTTCTGGGAGAAACTTTTTATAAAGTGAACAGACAGTGGATTGCCAAGCATGCCCACTGTTGCTTCACTTTGAAAGTACACGGTAAAGTAATTAAAAGTTACATGTCAAAGTGGGTGGCGATGAAGCAGGAATAGGAAAGACATTCACTGCTAATGAATGTGATGTTAACCTTTGAGAGGAGAGTTTGTTTATCACACTTCTGTAGTTCTTGTATCTATTTTACTGTTATACTATTCACTCAGTGTATCAATGCATCAAAATTTTGAGACTGTTCAAGGCTTAATTTTTTTATCTGTGAGAAATGAGCATTATTTTGGTTTGGTTTTGCTATGTATGTTGACTTTAGCTACAGKTTTTTTTCTAGCCGTAACATTTCCAGCAGTATGGAAAGTCAATGAGCARAGAAGTTCAGTAGATGGCTAACCCGAAGGACACCTGAATCCCAAAATAATGAGTAGGWCTGCAGTAAGACACCAAGGCTGAATAGGAATCATGTGCCTACTGTTTGCAGGGCTGAATTTCTTTTTCTCTAAACCAGATTTTAAACATATGCTTAGTGCTATCCATGTTMGTACCCAGTGTTGTTCTGGATGGAACAATGTTTGTTTGTAACAGATCATATTAAGGGTAAAATATGAGTTTGCATAAAAAACTCATTGCTTGAYGTTATTAAATTATACAGTATAGAAGGTACATTGATTTACAGGTGCAATATACTGTTATGTCAGACAGCTGTATTGGTTTCTGTTAAGTATATTTTCAGTGAAAATTACTCATTCTACATAAATATATGGATTAATTTGTAGGGTACTTGGAAGCTTTAGATTTATGTTGATTTTTATGAACCAAAAAGTGGTGTTCCGTAGTGCATGCAAGTAATATCGGGTTTTGTATTAAAAAGAAAAGAAGTTGATCATCTCTCATTTATTGATTTAGCAGTTAATTGTATTGCTTTTACAAAAAAGCCTCAAAATAGAATGTAATCTTATTCTGATAGGCTACCACAGRTTCCAATTTATGAAAAGTGAAACARGAGGAACTTGTCAGCATTATTGCTTTTATTATAGTTGCAAATATAGTCTTGTCATATTATTTTTCAGTAGAATAAATGCTCCTAGCAAAACAAATTTAACATGACCTTGCTATTGCACAATCCTAACTAGCTAAACGTATTTTGGGGTTTCAACTACTGATATTTCAGTTTCCTGGTGACCTAGAGAAAGCTGTTGAAAAGCTTGGCAAATCTCCACTAAACAAAAAGAAGGGAAAATTAAGCTTTGGAAATATAGTCCACACATTATTTTTGAAAATATCCCTTAATTCTTGTTCAGTTATATGTATCTTTATGGACATAATGGAGCTGTGTTCTAGGTGGCATTAGAATATATATTAACTGTCTCTCTTTGCTGGTGGTGTGGGTTCAAGCTCTTGCTGTTCTTGAAGCCTTTTCCACAAAGGCRGGGCAAGCATAGAGGTGGAGGACAGGAAAGAACGGTGACAAAGGAATGCAGCTCCCGTCCCTGATGCTGACTTCTGTTTATAACCCYGGTATAGGAGAGACAGCCCTCTGTCTGGTCTGAGACACCACTGCCCCTTGAGAGAGAGGGTCTTGGAGAATACTCTGAGAGCAGTCTGAGAGCACAGGAATTTAGGGGAGGAGGGCGCGAATGGAAAACAGATCTTCTGGTTTATTCTCTGGCATGACTTTAAACTTTTGTGAACTTACAACCAGCTATTTCAATTGATTCGTTTACCTTAGTTTTGGACTTGCATCATAGAAATATAAATCCTGGAAAAATAGCCTGCTTCTGTTTTCTGTTCCATTTCTCCTTTACTTTTTCATGGATTTTATTTTTGTTTGGAGCAGGGAAAGGTGGGACAGTGACCAATATTATTCTCGTTAAAATTTAATCTGTCATCTCTTGGTAGCAAAAGCCCTTCAGCTTACCTTGTTTGCAATGTACTCTCTACTAGCATATGTGCTAACACAGTGGTAAGTTTGTTCCTCTGCACCCTTTGCAAATGCAGTTTAAAAGAACAATAAACTGTATAACAATAGACTGTGTTATTAGAGAGAAAAATTGCCTAGACAGACAATGGGGGTGATTTGGCAGAGCTACACTGAAGCCTCAGTGAATTCCTGAACTTTGCTTTGTTAAACAGAAGGGCAACACCTGAATGCTTGGTGTTGATTTTTACCATTTTTCTTTTTCTGGAAGAAGAAATTTTTGCTGAGATGCAATGATCTAATCCTTTCTGACTATCAGCTCTGTCTGCTGTGCTCGCATCTGCCCCACCACTCTAATAATTTTGCCAGTGCACAAAGCTATGTAAACCAGATGATTCTTTAGCAGAGTTACTAGAAAGCTTGTTTATTATTTAATGGAGGCTTAATGACACATTTCRTCATGCTTTTTTCCTGTATGTAAAATTCCAGGTTGGCATGATCTTTCAAATTCAGCCAGGCATTTGGTTTAAATGGGAAGTCGCTGAGAAACTTTGAAGAAAAAGTAGTTTGAGCATAAGAAGACTAATTTGACGGAAGTGAACTTGTTTTCTGCTTTCATTAGATTCAGATTTGCTTTAATAATGTAATTTCTACCTTCAAAGGGTTCGAAACCCAAGAATTAATTTTATTTATAGTACATTTATGGATTAGATGCATCCACTTAATTATCTTGGTAGTTTTCAGTTCCGTGATATGATGAATTCTATCTGCAACTATTGAGAAATGACAAATCAGAAGTGACAAGTATTGATCAAATATTTTCAGCAATCAAATTTTTTCAGGCAAAACTGAAATGTGAAAACTGAAGAGTTTTTCTGGATCATATCCCTTTTCAATAAGTTTTTCTATGGAGAAAACTCTAAAGATTGCATTTGGTCTCTTTTTGTTATGATTAATTTCATTTTGACTTTTTTGTAAAGTGAAATCAATACAAATACYTTACAAATCATTATAATATCATTGAGTGTGCTACACGTAAACCAAATCATATACATGTAGATCAGGGAACTGCACAGTAAAATCAAACCCAAACAAATAACTGTAAAGCAACAGCCTGGTAGAGATCTCGCATAAACCACCATGTTTCATTGACAAAGCAATATATTTAGTAGGCAAAATAATATGTAACTCTAATGAGGTGTTTAAATTTCAGTCCATGTTTCACCTTGTAGTATTTCTATTTTATGAATGAACAGAACCATTAAATTAAAAATGAAATGAGGTGGTAAATCATTGATTTGGTTGTATGTGWAGTTGTCGTAAGCCTCTGGATTTTTCTGAAAGAAAAAAAAATCTTGCAAAGCTGTTCTACAAGTGTTGCCTTCAGCTTGGCTATTTTCCTTTTATTTAACTAAAATCTCATTCCKTCTTTAAATTCTGGTCTCTTGGAAATCAACAATGAATAGTCAGGCACTCTAACTAAGCGTGGTTTACTTTAATGGTCAGGTAGCTGGAGCATTGGTTATCTCATTACTTTGTTAAGGAGCGGCACTCACTGGTATTCCAGAAATCTCTTCTATTTTGCCATGTAATGGTTCAAATTTTCCAAGGATTCTGACTGCTTTAGAACGATCAGAAATTGAATTTTACMATTTTAGGCAGATCTTTACATGTAATTAGACAATCAAGGTGTTGCTGCACTTGCAAAAATCCCGGTGGACACTCGTAGTTTCACTTGTTAGTTTGGCCCCTGCTTTCAGGARTGCGGTGGCTGGTCATCTCCCTGCCAGGGCTTGTTCTCGTGCTACCCCTKCAGAACAGGCCAGTCTTAGGGCCTCACTGTAAACTGATTGCTATAATGTTGAATTCTTCATGGGTTTAAGGGCATAGTGGCATGGTCTGATTTCAAGAAGTGTCTGAGGTCTTGCTAACRCTGTGCTTTTTCAGAGCACTAAAATGGAAACTTCACACAATTCTGGTCACGGTCAGCATATTGAAACCTTTGGGCTGCACGATGTTCAGACTTTCTGGTTAGGCGTAGCATGGTAGAAAAAAGTCTTAAAGCCTAGGCTTAATAACTGGCTCTCTACCTATTTCTTCAAGTACCTACCATTGTACTAGTATTCTACTTCAGTTTCAGCACTTGAAAGACAATGTACTGGATCTGTTACAGTAGGTGACACTGACAGGAAAAAGCAGTATGCCATTTCTTTGGGCAACTGATATCTTTCTGCTGGCATAGTTGCCATAACTCTTTAGTAGTTCCCCTTCAACCTTCAAATCTGCATGTCTTGCTGGAATCTGCGTCTTCAAGATATCTCTTAAATCAAACGTAGACTTCTAGTATTGCAGCTGGGTTAGTCAGTACAATGGTAGAATTTGCACTTGAAATAGCAACTACATGATAAACTTCAAATTTAATGGGGAGACTCTGAATTTCAAAGTTTTTCTTCTTTTTCCATTAAATCAACTGGATTAATAGAAGATATTACCTCTCCCTAGTATCTTGAACTCTAAGGGTTATTCTGTCACTGATACATGTAGCTATTGGAAGTAGACTTGATTAAACACGTGGTAAGGCTTTTGGTGACTGAATTTCTACATATGAGTGCGTGTACTTGCATTTCAGCTTTCCAAAGTTCAAGATCTCTTTGTGTTCACTTTCTCTGAGCAGCAAGGCCTGAGTTATCATAGTCAACATTCTGGTCTTGATGTCCAAATCGTCAGGTCCCAAGTTGTGGAAGGGAACTGACTTTGCCTCTGAAAATCAGGCTCTCTTAAGTGCCTAAAAGCAGTCACTGTGGGAAACTTGAGCCTGAAACAATAAATCTTTACTGATGTAGAATGACCTGTGAGTAAGTTAGCATTGTGTACTCGGTTGTAAAATGTATGTGGGATACATAAGACATGACATTTCTGTTATTTCTTTTCCTGATTGCATGATCTATGTACTTTACTGTCACGTAAAGAACTTCAAATATGCACATGCTAAATGGTATGTTCTACTCAAATAAATTGCAGAGAGGATTGTGTAATTTACTTGCACTTTGTAACTAAGCAGTCTATGGAGATAGAATAATTTGTTGAAAGAAAGAACAAGTAATTTTGAGTGACAAAGTCAGGAAAGGCTCTTTTGCAAGACAGTTCATGAACAGAAAATGACAAGATCTGTTGCARATCTTCTTTGCTTTTGTTTAATACAAAAAAAGAGTGGTTCTTCTGAGTTGGTATACTTGCCAAACTGATTTCTGACAGTTRTGTACCCTTAGCATGTTCCTCAAAGGCTTACAAGTCTGGTAACCTCCTGATCAGGAATTGTAAAAAGCATGGATGATAAGATAGTTAGTTAATCACTTTCAGAATTTAGACTGGTTTCTTAATTTTTAACATATATTTCCTTTTCCTAGGAACATACTGAAAATATAACATGCTGTGAGATTTGTGTACATACAATCGGTTTTAAGCTTTGTAGCACCCTAGCACAGGAATGGCCCATGGTTCTTYTGTGGAAATAGTGTGCCTGTCTCCTGTGCCACCGAGCCTTGTCACTGATGTGACGTGGCCTGGATTTGCCAAAAGGGGCTGCTGAGTTACCATTTCTTGGTAACTCAGCCCAGTCATTTTTCCATTGGAGGTCACTTACAGCCTTTTTTTTCCCCCAGTATTTGAAAAATGCTTTGCGAGTCTGTAAAGAGCCTCTGAAATGAATAACAATGAGGTCAAAAGAAATAAAATGAGCTTGTTACCGTGATGGCTATTGAAAATTTATGAGACCTGCTTTGTGCCAGCAAAACAAACTCATCTGCCTTCTGCCTATCTGCAAGAAAAATGCCCTGTATAAAAAAAACAAACCCAAGAAATCTTACATTGTTCAAGCGCAAAGGTGTGGGAACTTCTCAGCTGGAACAGCTGTTAGATTCTTCATGCTTCAGTCTTCCTTTTTCCTCAGACATTATTAAAGAGTTCTTTCTGATTTGGGTTGTCTTTTTAAGGAATCCCATTCAAAAATCAAGCAGAATCCATTTGCCCATTTAAGGGGGGGGGGGGGGGGTGTAAGCAAAGTTTATTTGCATTAATTGTTAAAATCCTAACCCAGGTATTCTCTGGTCACTTATTCTATGATAATCCATTTAAATCCAGCATTGGAATATTATGGAAATTGGGGCCTTGCTGTGTGAAAAGCCACATTAACYCATGCTAGCATAGTCCCTGTCTTGGAGGCAAAATGGATATAGAGGAATGAGAGCAAAAGGGTGATTACAGAGGGAAGTGTACAGACATCAGGTGACTTAAACTTAAGGTCATAGCAGGAATTTGTGCCAGAGCTGGGAGCTGTAGATTGTCTGAACCCTAGTCAATGTCTTTGTCATGGGGTTATCTAGTCTTCTGAAGATGTACTTTTTTAGTGAAAAGTATTATTTATGTGTCAATATGTTTACTTGGTTCCATTCATGTTTGCAATGATAAATATTACTTTATCATTTTAATTCTGCTGAATGGATGCTTACCAAAGCATCCAAGATCCAAATTATTATGAAAGTATTTTTGTCTTATTTTCCTTTGAAAAATCCTGTAAAGTCAGGGTTGAGGCACAGTGGTGAAAGTAAGGAAACCCAGCTCTGCCATTGCTTGTGTCACCCCTGTTTTTCAGATAGGTTGCCATAACCACAATCTTTCCTGGGATTTCAAATGAAACATAAAGAATGTCAATGTGCTTTAGAAATCTTGAAGATCAGTTTGCTTCAGAGATCATCCAGCAAAGAAAGTTGGGATAGCCTATAGCCTTTAAGGAAGGTTGTTGTATTGACTCTGATTTCTCCATACAGTGTTCATACCGTATTCAATGCTGCAGCACGTCATGTGTGCTGACTGGTATCATGGAAATATATATACCGGGTCTGGTTGGGGTGGAGTTAATTTTCTTCATAGCAGCCTGTATGGTGCTGTGTTTCTGGTTTGTGACCAAAACAGTGTTGATAACGCACCAGCATTTTAACTGTTGCTGAAGAGTGCTTACAGAGTGTCAAGACCTTCTCTGTTTCTTACTCTGCCACCCTCCAGCAGGTAGGATAGGTGTGGACGAGAAGTTGGCAGGGGACACAATTAGTACAGCTGACTTGAACCGACCAAAGAGATACTCCATAACACATAATGTCATGCTCAGCAATAAAACTGGAGGGAAGGGCAGTTAGCTTTGACCGGCAGTTTACGGCACTGTCTTGAACTTCCTCTGTTTTATTGGTTGGTGTGTTATCAACGCTGTTTTGGTCACAAATGCAAGATGCAGCACTACGAAGAAAACTAACTCCATCCCAAACAGCCCCAGTGCGGTTCGTGATCTCAGCTTGTCTTTGCTGAATGCAAAGTGCTGGGGTGATACCCCTGGGTCATGTGAATAAAGAAACACATAGCAGTTAGAAGCGCCAGACCAGTTGGGGGAAAAAACCCAACAAACAAACAACTATGCACAATCTTTTAAATGAATTGTCCTAAAACTAGCTTTGTGAGGCGTGTGGGGCTTTCTTGGTAAATAAATGTTATTCTACTTCATAGCCAAAAAACATTCGCTTGTTTTCTGAGCCTACTTGCAGAAATGAATTGGAGGAAAGGATGGAAGAGAATGGGGAATTTAGATCTGTGAAACAGTTATTATACACAAACTGGGTCTTTTTTGATATTCTTTTTTCCTTCTGTTCCGCTTATAATGTGACCAAATTTCTGTCTCTCTAACTGATGAATCCAATTTCATTAGAAACTCAGTTTTCTGAAACCTATGTCCCTTTCTCCTCACCTTTGAGGCTTCCTCTTAATATAATTCATTTACACGTTTGACTGTTTATTTCCTTCATTGTCCTTTTTTATCTGTCTGCATTTCATTCGCTTGCTGAGTCCTAACAGGACCCATTTTTCCCCACAAGGTCTATATCAGTACAGTGCCACTGGTGCAAGACATTCCAGTGATGTATTGCACCTATACATCATCAAAGCAACAGGGTTTTGATAAACAGCTTTCTAATACATCATTAGATCATCACTGATGGCACTTTGATGATGTATTATATTAGTACATCATCAGAGCACTGTCATTCCAGTGATGTATTTATAAACAGATGGTGCTGTCATGCAAGAAAGAAGGGAAAGCAGAAGAGAACATTTCACTCTGTTACAGTACAAAATGTGTCCCCACCATTCATTCAATGAGATTAAAGACAAAGACCCTGTGAAGGCATAATTGTCTCATTAGGTGTGCTGGCTCTAAGTCCATTGACTTCTCTATCCTAGCACTCGGTAAGCAGGCAGATAATCCTTTTTGGCCAGAGCTCTTTGAAATATATTTTCATGTTTGTTGTCACTCAGTCATAAAGTTAGGGTTATATATAATTTTTCATAGTTGCATGTTTGCATGTATAATTAAAAAGTTTTATTTTATATAGACATACTAAAATTGTATTTCTAGCATAGGCTGTTGTCCTCAAACAATCAAGTTAGGAGACTCCAGCAGCAGCAGATGCACTTGGCACACCACTGGACATTAAGCGTCTACTCCAGAAGCTCACTAGAATGTTTTCCCTTAGTTCTGTAGGATTGTTTTCTCCCCTCAAAGTCATGGCTTTGAATGAGTTTGAAGCTGCAGAGATGGATGAATCTCTCATGCTCCTAAGAGAGAAATACCTATACTTGTTAAGTAATCTTCCTCTGTAGTAGGGGCAAATTTTTTTAGGT